>RJWM01008530.1:0-72363 GCA_004363535.1 Dasyprocta punctata | reverse complement strand
TTATCTCACTTATGAGTATGGTCTCAAGTCGTGA
This sequence comes from Dasyprocta punctata, assembly GCA_004363535.1. Taxonomy (NCBI): domain Eukaryota; kingdom Metazoa; phylum Chordata; class Mammalia; order Rodentia; family Dasyproctidae; genus Dasyprocta; species Dasyprocta punctata. The sequence goes on along the minus strand of RJWM01008530.1, from coordinate 72,329 downwards.
CCATTTACTTAAAAAAGTCTCATTTCAATCTTTCTTAATAGCTGAGTAGTACTCCATTGTATAAAAATACAATACTCCATTGTATAAAAATACATCTTTTTTTTCATCCATTCTTTGACTGATGGGCACTTGGGTGGTGTCCAAGATCTGGCTATTACAAATTGGGTTGCTATAAACATGGGTGCACAGATATCACTGTGGTATGATGCTTTCAGTTCTTCTGGGAAAATGCCCAGAAGTGGGATAGCTGGATTGAATGGGATCTCTAATCCTAGCATCTTGAGGAACCTCTACACTGAATTCCACAGTAGTTGCACCAGTCTACACTCCCACCAACAGTGGAGAAGAGTTCCTTTTTTCCCCACAGCCCCTCCAGTATTTGTTGTTGCTTGATTTTTTAATCTTTGCCATTCTTTCTGGAGTGAGATGGAATCTCAGTGTTGTTTTAATTTGTATTTCCCAAATGACCATGGATTTTGAACATTTTTTTCATATATTTATTTGCCACTTGTATTTCTTTCTCTGAGAAGTGTGTATTCATCTCAGATGCCCATTTTTGGACTGGGTCCTTGAATTTTAGGGGCCTGATTTCTTTTAATTCTTTATATGTTTTAGATAGAAGTCCTTTGTCTGATGGACAATTGGCTAAGATATTTTCCCAGTTGGTGGGTTTTCTTTTCACTTTGCTGGAGGTTTCCTTTGACATGCAAAAACTTTTTAGTAGGATGAGATCCCAGGTGTTGATTCTGGGAAGTGTTTCCCGTGCAGTCTGATTTTTGTTCATGAACTCTCTGCCTACTCCTATGTCATCGAGATTTTTACCTACTCTGTCTTCTAGTAAGTTTAGTGTCTCTGTTTTTATATTCAGATCTTTGATCCATTTTGACTTTGTTTTAGTGCATGATGATAGGCATGGATCTAGTTGTAGTTTACGGCATATGGAAAGCCAGTTTTTCCAGCACCATTTGTTAAAGAGGCTGTCTTCCTTCCAATGTACATGTTTGGCCCCTTTGTCAAAGATGAGGTGGCCAAGTCTGTTTGTAGTTGTGGCTGTATCTTCTAATCTATTCCATTGATCTTCAGGTCTGTTTGGATTCCAGTACCATGCTGATTTTATCACAGTGGCTTTGTAGTATAGTTTCAAGTTGGGGATTGTGATGCCTCCTGCCTTCCCTTTGTTGCCCAGAATTGCCTTTGCTTTCTAGGTCTTTTCTGGCTCCAGGTGAATTTCAGGAATGCTTTCTCTAGCTCTGTGAGGTAGGCAAGTGGTATTTTGATTGGGATTGCATTGAATCTGTATAATAATTTTGGGGGAATGGCCATTTTCACAATGTTTTTTCTTCCTATCCATGAACAGGGAATATCTTTCCATTTTCTGAAATCTTCTTCAATTTCCTTCTTTAGAGTAAAGGAATTTTCACTGTATAGATCTTTTACTTCCTTTGTTAGATTGATTCCTAAGTATTTCATTTTTTGGATGTTATAGTGAAGGGTGTAGTTTCCCTTATTTCTCTGTCAGTGACTTTGTTGTTTGTGTACAGGAATGCTATTGATTTTTGAGTGTTCACTTTGTATCCAGCTACATTACTGAATTTGGTTTTAACTTCTAGAAGTCTTCTAATGGATTTTTGGGGGTCTTCTATGTAGAGTATCATATCATCTGCAAATAATGATAATTTCACTTCTTCCATTCATATTCTTATTCCCTTTATTTCTTTCTCTTGTCTAATTGCTCTGGCTAATATTTCCAGAGCTATGTTGAATAGGAGTGGTGATAATTGACATCCTTGTCTTGTCCCTGATTTTAGGCTGAAAGTTTTCAGTTTTTCTCCATTTAGTAAGATGTTGGCTGTTGGGTTATGATATATGGTTTTTATCAGGTTGCGGTAGAGACCATCTATTCCAATTTTCTGTAGGGCTTTTATCATGAATGGGCATTGGATTTTGTCAAAAGCTTTTTCTGCATCTATTGAGATGATCATGTGGTTCTTGTTCTTGGCCCTGTTGATATGGTGTATTACACATATTGATTTCCGTATGTTGCACCATCCCTACATTCCTGGGATGAATCCCACTTGATTATGATGTATAATCTTTCTGATAACTTGCTGTATTCTATTTGCCTGTATTTTATTGAGGATTTTTGCATCTATGTTCATTAGGGAGATTGGCCTGTAATTTTCTTTTTTGGTTGGGTCTTTCTCTGGTTTTGTTATTAGGGTAATACTTGTTTCCAGGAACGAGTTAGGGAGACTTGCTTCCCTTTCAATTTCATTGAAGAGTTTGAGGAGTGTTGGCATTAAGTCTTCCCTAAATTTCTCATAGAATTCAGCAGTGAATCCATCAGGGCCCGGGCTTTTCTTTGTTGGTAAGGTCTTAATTACATTTTCAATTTCATTAGCTGAAATTGGGTTATTCAGCAGCTTTACATCTTCTTTATTCAGCTTTGGTAATTCATAGGTTTCTAGGAATCTGTTCATTTCTTCTGTGTTATCGAATCTATGTGAGTAAAGGTTTTCGAAGTAGGTGCAGATGGTCTTCTGTATTTCCACCAGGTCTATAGTGATTTCACCCTTTTCATTTCTTATTGCATGAATCTGAGTTTTTTCTTTCCTCTTGTTGATAAGGTTGGCTAGGAGTTTATCAATTTTATTTACTCTTTCAAAGAACCAACTCTTTGATTCATTCTTTGTATTGTTTTCTTAGTTTCAATTGCATTAATTTCTGCTCTAATCTTAATAATTTCCTCCCTTCTTTGGGCTTTGGACTTGACTTTCTCTTCTTTTTCTACAAGTTTGTGGTGCAACATTAGGTTGTTTATGTGTGTTCTTTCCGTTTTTCTTATGTGAGAGTTTAGTGCTATAAATTTCCCTGTGAGGATGCTTGCATTGTATCCCACAGGTTCCGGTAATTTGTATTTGCATTTTCGTTCAATTGTAGGTATTGTTTAATTTCTTCTTTAACTTCTTCTGTGACCCATTGGTTATTTAGGAGAGTATTATTTAATTTCCATGTGTTTATGCAGTTATTGTAGGTTTTTTTGTCATTCATTTCCAATTTTCTGCGCTATGGGCAGATAATATGCATGGAATTATTTCAGTTCCTTTGCATTTACTTAAGCATGTTTTGTGGACCAGTATATGATCTATTTTAGAGAATGACCCATGTGCAGCTGAGAAGAATGTGTATTCTGATGTTGATGGGTGGAATACTCGGTATACATCTACTAGGTCCAGTTGTTCACAAGTTTCATTCAGTTTTGCTATTTTTTTGCTGATGTTTTGTTTGGTTGATCTGTCTCTCTGTGACAGTGGGGTGTTAAGTTCGCCTGTTATAATTGTATTATTGTTTATTTGGTTTTTCATGTCTATTAAGAATGTCTTACATAGTTGGGTTCTCCCATATTCGGTGCATATATATTTATGATTGTAATGTCTTCCTCTTGAATTTTTCCCCTAACAAGTATGTAGTGACCTTCTTTATCCCTTTTGATCATTCTCGGTTTGATGTTTGTGTGGTCTGCAAACATAATAGCTACCCCTGCTGTTTTCTGGGCTCCTGTTGCATGGAGTATTGTTTTCCAGCCTTTGATTTTTAGTCTGTGAATTTCCTTTTGAGTGAAATGTGTTTCTTGTACACAGCATATTGTTGGGTTTTGTTTCTTAATGCACTCTGCCAGTCTGTTTCTTTTTATTGGTGAGTTGAGACCATTTACATTGATTGATATAACTGATATGTACTAGCTCATCCCTGTCATGATACCTTTCTGTTATTGGTTTTCTACATTTTCTGTTTAATTATTTGCCCTGCTTAGTGGTTTCCTTTTGTTGTTATTCTTAAGGTTGTGTCTATCTTTATCTCTTTCTAGAGTGTCTTTCAGTACTCTTTGTAGTGTTGGTTTGGTGGCCATAAATTTCTTCAGTTCTTCTTTGTCATGAAAGTATCTTATTTCTCCATCAATTTTTAAGGATAGTTTTGCAGGGTACATCATTCTGGGTTGAAAATTGTTTTCTTTCAGGATTTGCAATACTTCACTCCAAGGTCTTCTTGACTTAAAGGATTTTGTTGAGAAGTCTGCCATCATTCTGATAAGCTTTCCTTCATAGGTATTCTGTTTCTTTTCTCTGACAGCTTTTAGTATTTTGTTTTTGTGTTTTATTTCTGATAATCTAATTATTATATGTCTGGGTGAAGATTTATTTTGGTTATAGTTAATTGGGGTTCTGTATGCCTCAGTTACCTGTATTTCAGATTCTCTTCCCATGTTTGGACAGTTTTCTGGTATTATTTCTGTGAATAGTCTTCACAGGTTATTAGTTTTGACCCACTTTTTCATTTATGCCTATTCATCTTATGTTATTTCTCTTGGCATTGTCTTGCAGCTGTTGAATTGTTGTTTCTTGGTTCCTTACTATTTTTAGGAGATCTTTTCCTTCGTGGCCATGAGCTCCCATGCTCTCTTCAAGATCTGAGCTTCTATCTTCAGCTTCATTTAAGCAGTTTTTCAAACTTTCCATGGAATTTTTCATTTCCTGCATTTCCCTTTGCATGTTTCATGCATTCTGTTTGTGTCTTATATTGTTCATTCAAAGTTTTCATCATTTTCTTAAGTTCTTCTGTGTTTTTATCTTGCTCTTCTTTAGATACACACATTTCTTTAGTAATGATTCTCATTTCATTTTTTAGCTTAGAGAATATTTCTGATTTGAATTTCTCTATAGCTTCATCAAGCTGTTTCTTTACTGCATTTTCTGTCATTTCAGAGTGTCCAGTTGTGTGACTCCTACTGTGTTCCATTTCAATGTCTCTTGATTTTGTTCTTAGTGGGCTGGGGGACTGAGACTGTCTCTTGGTCTTTCATTTTTTCATTTTCTTCTGGAATCTATTTGGCTCTGTGTCCTGCGAGGGTGGCCAGGTTTTCCCCTCAGGTTCGCGCTGATTCTTGTGTCACACTGAATCGCGGGACCTGGTAGAGCTGGACCCTGTGTGCCGCAAGTATGGGTGGCCTCCCGGGATGTGTGGGTGGAGCCTCCACCTTAACTGGATGGAGGCCAAGGCCTCCCAGTCCCAGGGAGCTAGGCAGAGTGTACCCCGAAGTGTGAGGCCACCTGGACCCTGAGTCTAGCTGCAAGGATATCAGAGCAACAGTTGTGTTTGACAAGCCTCGGTGGGTCCCAGGCCTACAGTGCCAGGGTCTTGCTCCTGGCTAGGCAGGGCCTGCGAGCTCTAGGATGCAGTGCACAGGCCACTCCACTGAAGTATGGAGCTCGTGCGTGCGTGCTCTACACTCTGTTGTGGGGAGCCCAAGCTCTGCAAGGCCCTCAGCTATGCTGGTCCGTCCCTGCTGAGCAGCTCTGGGGACCTGGGCTGAGCTGGGCTGGGCTGAGTACCTCTGTGTCCTGCGAGGCTGGCTGGACGTTCCCCTGAGGGTAGCGCTGATTCTTGGGTCGCACTGAGTCACGGGACCCCGTAGAGCTGGATCCTGTGCGCAGCAAGTGAGGGTGGCCTCCTGGGGCATGCGGGTGGAGCCTCTGCCTTAACTGGGTGGGGGCCAAGGCCTCCTGGTCCCAGGGAGCTAGGCAGAGCGTACCCCAGAGTGTGATGCCGCCCAGACCCTGGGTCTGGCTCTGTGTTATATTTTTTTGCTAAGACTATCAACTAGCTTCTTGAAGCACTCTAATTTTCATTTGCTTCAATCGTGTTTGTAATTGCTCATTTTTTCACAAAAGTTTTAAAGTTTTTGTCAGATAATTCTAACATCTCAGTAACCTCAGTCTTGGTATCTACTGGTTATCTTTTTTTCCTTCGTTCTGAGAACATCTTGGTTTTTATGATGAGAGACTTTCTGTTGAAACCTGGAATTTTTCTTTAGTATAAGACTCTAGAGCTTATTTACACTTTTAATTTTTGCTGGATTTCAATGTTTGCTCACATTGTTCTAGCATATGAAGAGAGAGTGTTGCCTCATTACTCTCAGATGGAAGTAAAAGCCAGGGTTTCCCATTTGGCTTCACTGATACTTGAATGTTGATCTGATTTTATCATTCTTTGTGGGTGAGAGCTGACTTCTGTCTCTTCTAGGTGGTGTTCACTGATACCATGGTGAAGGTTACCTCACTCTTCTAGTTAGTAGAAAATGTCTTGAGAAAGTCCTTCTCTAACTCAACCACTGCAGCAAAGGGATGTAGAACTTCATTAGTGGTAGGTGGGGAATAAATCCAGATTACTCACATGAAAACTACAGAAACTATATTGGTGAGGTTTATTACCAAATTGATGGGGATGAGGATATTTGTTCTCTGTTTGGCTTTCTCTGTAAACACCTAAGTGGGTAAATTGGAAAACTTTAGTATATTTTTATGAGGGTGAATTCTTAGGCTTCTCACTTGACCTTTGCTATCATGTTTGGGATTAGGCCAGATTTTTTTCTGATGCCTGGGTAGAGTGTGGTGGTTGCTATCTAAACTTTTCTTGCTACCATCCTCCTGCTTGCTTATCTAGAGAGAATAATCTTTTGTTGAAGTTTTTATTGTTTGTTTCTTTCTGCACCCGTGGACATTGATAGGGTGACTCCTTCTTCAGTTTAAAATCTAGGAGGGGTATATAAGCATCAAATTTACTTAGTTCATCTGACAATTTCTCTACCTTAGAGTCTTTTTATTTTGTTGTTTATATAATAACAAGCACTTTCAATTTTGCTTAACAGGAAGAATAGGAAAAGCATCTACTTTCTACTCCTGGAAATCTCACATTGAGGTCACCATGCCAAATTTCATTTAAAGGAGCATTATGGGTGTGAATAATGCCCACACTAATATTTTAGATGCATTTCTGTTGATGAATTATTAATTTTATGAATTTAATTATATTGAACAATGTGTACTTAATAGGGAAATAAAATACTTATAAAATAACATATTAAATTTTTAATATGTAATGAGTGTGTGGAATAGACATCAACATTTTCTACATCAACTGTTTATCTGCTTACAATATCTAAAAAATAACAGCAAAAAGAAATTCCTATGTGAAGTACAATGAAAATACAAACACAGCTCCAACAAAAAATAATCTTTGCTTCAATTATCACACCTAAGGTAATCTTCACACATGACAGCAGCATGTTTCATACACAAGTCTTGCTTACACTGAGAGCATGTGGGCTTAGTTTTCTATTCTCATTTGGCAGGCCATGTTTATCATCTCTCTTGTTTTCCTCTTTTGTCAGGAGATTCCCATTATATCATACAATGTGAACTTAGCAGTACAGTGAAATATCAATAAAATAAAATAAAATATCAAATATATACTGAGTGTTTAGGATAAACATCAACATTTTCTACATCAACTGCTTGTTTGCTTACTAAATCTAAAATATAACAACAAAAATAAATTCCTATGTGAACTACAATGTGGATACAAATGAAACTACCACAGAAATAACCTTTAGTTCAATTATCAACAAAGGCATTTTTCACAAATGTGAACAGCATATTCTGTACACAAGTATAATTTACACTGACAGCACATGTGATTTGTTTTCCTGTCTTCTTTGGTAGGACACACTTGATATCATGCTGTTGTCCTAGGAAGTTTTTGTCATGTTTTACCTTTCTGTTCACTAGTCTACTACAGATTTCTTTTGTGGAGTTCTTTGGGGAGATACATATTGGTCTTTCTCTGTTGTAATTGAACATTTATTAATTAGAGTTTCAATACTCTAAGGAAATTTCTCTGTGATATTTTGTGATTCTTATTTTCTTTTAACTGTGAAAATATTTATGACTGACATGTTAAGATCCAGTAAAACACAACCATTGGCCAATGCTTTGGGTTTCGAGTGACATCATAGTTGCTGCATAACTCATCAACATTATCTACTCTACTTTATGTTTTGTTGTGAATTGTGACCATTTCTGGCCTAATTTGTGTTGAGGATTCACAATCCTTTGTTTTATATGGTTTGGATTTTTGAGACAGGGTCTCACTACATAGTCCAGGCTAGCCTTGAATTTACTGTGTAGTACCAGTTAACCTCAAATTCACAGGATCCTACTCCATTGGCCCTCCAAGTGCTGGGGATATAGACATCCACCACCGTGCCTAGTTTCAATATCTATTTATCATTTTGGTGTATTATTGACAGTATCAATAATACTGTAACTATGGTGTTTTCTTCACAATATAGGAGGCCAAAGTTATGATCTTCTGAAATCCAAAAATTACTCTATGCATTTCTTTTTAAATTAATTTTATTGTAACATTTTAGATATACATAATGATCACATTCAACAGAGAGAGCTTTTACTTTTACATGATACATTTTGAGTCTTCTTTTTGTCCCAGTACCATCTCCCGTTTTCCCCTCCTTATTTACAAAAGTCTTGTTTACATTTTTTTCTTCTATTCTTTTTTATTTTTCCTTCTTTCCTTTCCCTTCCCCCACCCCTTCTCCCCTTTCTATTTGAATGTTTTCTTCCTATTTCCCACTATCTATTATATATTGTGGTCCTTATTTACCCATTCAGTGTCTCACACCAGAAAAACAATGTGACATGTTACGTTCAATTTATTTCACTTAAGCTTATGGACTATTATTTTTTCCTTTTCCTTTCCTTTCCTTTCCTTTCCTTTCCCCTTCTCCCCTTCCTAGTTTCCCTTTCTTTTGAACAATAACTTCATATTTCACAATACCTTTTATAAACTTTGGTTCTTATTTACATATTTGGTGTCTCACATAAGAGAAATGATGTGATATTTACACATATCCAGATTATCTCACTTAAGATTATGGTCTCAATTTCTATCCATTTACCTAGAATTGTCTTCCTATATGGTTCAGCAATATTCTATTGTAAGACAACAACAATAACAACAATTACAGAACTTTCTTATCCATTTCTCATGTGATGGACATTTGAATTGTTTCCAAGATTTAGCTACTACAAACTGTGATGCTAAAAACATGGGTGTGCATATGTTGCTGTGATGCAATGTTTTTAATTCTTCTGGGAAGATACCCAAAATGGGAATGGTTGGCTAAAATGAGACATCTAGCCCTAGATTTTAGAAAAAAAACTCTGCACTAATCTTCACAATGGTTGCACCAGTCTACACTCTCACCAATAGTGGAGAAGGGTTCCTTTATTCCCACAGCACCTCCAGCATTTTTGTTGGTTGATGTCTTGATAATAGCCATTTTTCTGAAGTGAGATGTAATCACATTGTTGTCTTAATTTGCAACTCTTGAATAAACAGTGATGTTAAACATTTTTTCATATTTTTTTTGCCATTTGCATTTCTTCCGTTTGAATTGTGTATTCATCATAGATGTCAATTTTTGGATTGGTTCTTTAAATTTAGGGGATGCCTGATTTTGTTCAAAAATTCTTTATATATCATAGATGTTTGTCCCTTGTCTGAAGGACAACTGGCTAAAATTTTTCCCACTTTGTGAGTTGTCTTTTCTCTTTATTGGTAATTTCTTTTCATGTGGTAAAGTTTTTAGTAGGATGAGGTCCTGGCTGTGGATTCTTTCTAATGTGATCGGGGTTTGTTCATTAAATCTTTGACTATATCTATGTCTTCTAGAGTTCTACGTATTCTCTCTTCCAGCAGATTTTGTGTTTCTGTTTCAACATTTAAATCACTGATCCATTTCAACTCCAGTTTGGTGCATGAGAAGAGATGTAGGTCTAGTTTTAGTTTTGGCGTGTGAAATGCCAGTTTTTCCAGCAACATTAATGAAAAGACCTTCTTCCAGTGAGTGTGCTTGCCCCCATGTCAAAGATAAAGTAGAGCAGTGTTTTTGGAATTGTTTCTGCATCTTCTACAGTTTTCCATTGATCCCCAGGTATTTTATTTTGCCATTGCCATGGTGTTTTTTTTGTTTGTTTGTTTTTGTTTTCAGTAGCTTTGTAGCATAATTTTAAGAGAGTATGATGCCTCCTGCCTTTCCTTTGTTGCCTAGGATTGATTTTGCTATTCTAGGTCTGTTTTGGTTCCAAATGAGTTTTAGGAATGTTTTCCCTACTTCTGTGAGGTATGCTTATGGTATTTGATTGGAACTTCATTAAATCAATATAACAATTTAGAAAGTATGGCTAGTTTCACCATGTTGCTTCTTCCTACCCAGGAGCAAGAGTTATCTTCCCATTTTCTTGTAACCCCTTTGATCTCCTTTTTTCAGAATACTGTAAATTTCAGTGTATGGATAACTTACTTTCTTTGTTAGATTAAGCCCTAAGTACTTCCTTTTTGTCAGTGCTACTGTGAAGATGCAATTTCCCTAATTTGTCTCTCAAAGTATTTATTGATAGTGTATAGGAATGCTATTGAGTTTTGGGTATTGACTTTCTATCCAGCCATGGTATTAAATTTACAATCTTTTGATGGAGCTTTTGGGGCCTTCTATGTGGAGTATGATGTCATTTGCCAATAATGATAATTTTACTTCTTCCTTTCCTATCTCATTCCATTTATTTGTTTCTTTTGTTTAATTGCTTTAGCCAATGTTTGCAGAAGTGTATTGAATAGAAGTAGTGATAGTTGACAGCCTTGTCTTGTTACTGATTTTTGAATAAAAGCTTTTATTTATTGGCCATTCGGTATGATGTTGCATGTTGGCTTGTCATAGATGGCTTTTATCAGATTAAGATAATGACCTATTTTAATTTTCTGTAGGATTTTTTTAATCATAAATGGGTGCTAGACTTTGTCAAATGTTTTTTCTGCATCTATTGAGATGATCATCTGATTTTTTTCCTTGGCTCTGTTGACATTGAGTATTATATTTATTGATTTCTATGTGTTGAACCATCTCCAACCCTGGGATGAATCCTACTTGACCATGGTGTATAATATTCTTGATGATTTGTTGCATTCTGTTTGCTAGTATCTTATTGATAATTTTTATGTCTCTGTTCATTAGCGAGATTTTCCTGCAATTCTCCTTTTTGGTTTGGTCCTTCTCTGGTTTTGGTATCATGGTAATACTTGCTCCCAAAAATGACTTTGAGAGTAATGGTTCCCTTTTAATTTCATTAAAGAGTTTCACCAATAGTGGCATTAGATCTTCTCTAAATTTCTTGTAGAATTTGGCCGTGAATCCATCAGGACCTGGGCTTTTCTTTGTCGATAAATTTTTCATTAAATTTTCAATTTCATTCACTGATATAGGATTATTTAGAATTTTTATCTTATTTTTATATTTAAGTATATTGATACAATTTATATATGCATTTTGATCACATTCATCATAGAGTATTTGTACCTGCACATGATATATCTTAGTTTCTATTTTTTCCCCATTTCCTTCTCCTCCCTTCAGTCCCTCTTCGCCTCCTTATTCACAAAGCTTTGCTTCCATTTCCTCCTTTCATGTTTGGGAATTCATGTATATCTAGGAACCCGTGGATTTTTTCTGTGTTTTTCATCTTATTAGAGTACAGGTCCTCTAAGTAAGCCATGTCATTTTTCTGGATTTATGCAGGATCTGTTGTGATTTTACTCTTTTCAGTTTTATTGCTTAAATTTGGATCGTTTTTTTTTTTTTTTTGCTTTTTTTCATTGGCTCAGTGTTTATCAATTTTATTTAATCTTTCAAAGAACCAACTCTTCTCTTCATTAATACTTTGTATTACCTTCTTAGTCTCAATTTTATTAGTTTTCTCCCTTGAATGAGATTGGGGTTTAATTGGTCCTCCTTTTGTTATAGTTTGAGGTTCAGCTTTAGATTGTTTATTTGAGCTCAATCTGTTCACCTGATGTGAGTTTTCACTGCTATAAATTTTCCTCTTAGAACTGCTTTCACTGTGTCCCATAAGTTCCAGTATGTTTTATTCACATTGTCATTTAATTGTCGGTATTCTTAATATCTTCTTTAAATTCCTCTGTGACCCATTGGTTGTTCAGGAGGGTGTTATTCAGTTTCCAGGTGTTTATGCAGTTTTTGTGGTTTCTTTTGTCATTGAGTTACATTTTCATTAAACTATGATCTTATAATATGCATGAGATAATTTTGATTCCTTTACATTTACTTAAGCATATTCTATGGGCTAGTATATAGTCTATGTTGGAGAATGTCCCAAGTGCAGTTGAGAAGAAGGTGCATTCTGATGTGGTGTGGAACATTCTGCAGACATTTATTAAGCCCATTTGTTTACAGGTTTGATTGAGCTCTGGCATTTCTTTGTTGATTTTTTTTTTGTTAAGTTGATCTAATTGTGACAGTGTGGTATTAAGGTTTCCCAATACTATTGTGTTAGAACTTATTTGGCTTTTCATGTCCATTAATACTTGCTTCTTGTAGTTGGATACAGTGGTATTTAGTGCATAAATATATATGATCATTATCTCTTCTTGGAGTTTTCCCTTAGCAAGTATGCAGTGATTTTCTTTGTCTCTTTTCACTAAGCTTTGCTTGAAGTTCACAATGCAAATAGAATAGCTACCCCTACTTTTTTCTGGGACCCTGTCCAATGAAGTATTGTTTTCCATCCTTTGACTTTTATTCCATGGATTATTTTTTAGTTTAATGCAATTCTTTTATGCATCATATTGTTGGGATCTTGCTTCTTGATCCATTCTACCAGCCTGTTTCTTGTGATTTGTTAATTGAGACCATTTGCATTGATAGTTACAATTGATATGTATTGTTGTATCTTTGTTACATTATTTTCCTGTTGTTAGTTCCATGTTTTCCCTCTCTGTTTAATTGCTTGCCCTGCCTGATGACTTCTTTCTGTTTGTGTTCTTGGAGTGTGGACTTCTTTATCTTTTTTTTTTGGACTTCTTTATCTTTTTATATAATATCCTTCAGAGCATTTTGGACAGCTGGTTTGGTGGTCATGAATTTCTTCAGTCATGCTTTGTTATGGAAGTATCTTATTTCTCCATTCAATTTTTTAAAGAATCTACAAAAAATCAATAGAACAGACACGCAGGTTTAGCAAGGTCCTGGTACAAAGTCACAAAGCCATATACAGAAATCTAGTGTTAGCCTATACACAAGCAATGAACAATTCAAAAGTAAAATTATAAAGGCACAAGTTACAATATCACAAAAAAAGCTTAAAGTAACATTACCGTATAAATCTACCAAAATACATTCATTATCTGTATCCTAAAAACTATAAAAACTGATCAAAAGTACTCAAATATAACCTAAAAAAGTAAACAGGAACTATGTATGTGAATTGGACAAATATCAAAACATTTATTCTCCCTAAACTCTCCATTGATTTTGAAAGACAGTTTTTCAAGATACATCAATCTGGATTGGAGGTTGTTTTCTTTTAGAATTTGAAATACTCTCTCCATGCTCTTTTTGACCTGAGGGTTTGTGTTGAGAAGTCTGCTATGATTCTAATAGGTTTTCCCCTATACGTGATTCATTTCTTTTCTCTAACCACTTTTAATATTCTCTTCTTAAACTGAATTTCTGGAATTTAATTTAATTGGTCTTGGTGCAGATTTATTTGTTCATGGCTATTTAAAGTTTTATATGCATCTCTTATTTTTATGTCAAGTTCCTTATCCATATTTGGAAATTTTTCTCCCTTTACTCCTGTGAAGAGGCATTTTTTGAATGGTGTTTGCCCTACCTCTGGCTTTTTCATTTACTCCAATCAGTCTTATATTTGTCTTCTTTGCTTCATTTTGCAGTTGTTAGATTGAATTTTTCATATTTCCTTGTTTTTTTTTTTTTTTTTTTTTTTTTTTTTTTTTTTTTTTTTTTTTTTTTTTTTTTTTTTTTTTGTTTTTTTTTTTTTGTACCCAGGATCGAATTCACAACTTTGCGCTTGCCAGGCAGGTGCTTATGCCGCTGAACTAAATCCCCAGCCCAAGCTAAATCCCAGACCCTCCCTTGCTATTTGTAAGATGTCATTCTTTTTGTGGTTGCTAACCACATCGTTGTCTTCTAGATCCGTTATCTTATCTTTGCCTTCATTCAATCTATTGTGCATACTTTTGATGGAATTTTTAATCTCCTGGATATATTTGGATCTGTTTCATGGTTTCCTTTTGTTTCCTATGTTGGGCATTCATGGTTTCCATCATTTTTGTTAACTCCTCAAGTTTTTTCTTTTTTTCTTTCTTTTTTTTTTTTTAGCTGTGTCTACTCTCAATTCATTGGGTGTGTTTTTCATTTAGATCCTTATTTCTTTTTTACCTGAGAGATTTTTTTTCTGTATCCACATCCACTTGTTTTTTCCACTTGTGCAGCCATCATTTCATAAAGATCCAGTGTGTGGCTTCCAATTTATTTATCTCATGGTTTGGATTTGTCATGGGTGGGGTGGAGGTCTGGGATTGCATTTTACTTCTGCGTCTTGTCATTTTCTATTCTTTATTTTGTTTTATTTTCTGTGTTGTCGCTTGTAGATTTCTTTTTCTTTTTCTTTTTTGGTACCAGGGACTGAACTCACAACTTCATGCCAGCCAGGCAGGTGCTTACGCCACTGAGCTAAATCCCTGACCCTATTTTTTGAGACAGGGTCTCAGTATGCAGTTCAGGATGTCCTTGAACTCACTTTGTAGCCCAGGCTGGTCTTGAACTCACAGCGATCCTCCTGCCTCAGCCTCCTGAGTGCTGGGATTAAAGGCATGTGCCACCACGCCTGGTTGCTTGTAGATTTCTCATGCTAGATGGTTTTATCTTTTTTATCAAGGCTTCCCTAGGAAATGTTTACTCCTCTGAGATATTTTCTACGTTTTGGTGGTTCTTGGTCTTTGTGTCTGTCCTAAGAACTTACCTTCTAGATTTATTAAGGATGAGACTTTGATATATATTGGCATAGCACCCCATTCTTTGGTATTGAACTATGGTGATAATTATTATCCCAGATAATCACAATGTTGTCATAAAGAGAGAAAAAATGATCACAAAATGTATGCCATCTAGGCTAAATGCATTTTGAACTTGCAACACATTTTCAGGAATCTCCAGTTTGTTCTTGCAAGTAGTTCTTAGGCTGCTCAACTGGAGCTTTTTTATTTTAAACATAACATTAATGGGTATCTTGTGAACTAATTGTGAAATATGACATTTTGTGTAATTTTTATAGGTGCAACAAGCCTGTTCACAGCATTCTATGGTTTATTACTACATGAATAAAGAACAGGTGCCGAGTTCCAGGATAACTTGCTAAATTAAAGGAGTAACCTGACCCTCTGGGCCTGGGCACCTCCAACCAGAAGACAACTAGTCTGCCTTCCGGGAGCCTCCATGACTGGCATGGACTCCAGGAACAGAAAGAGATGGACCTCATGGGAAACCGCCCCTCTGGGCCTGAGCGCCTCCAACAAGAAGACAACTAGTCTGCCTTCTGGGGGCCTGCGCGACCGGCATGGACCCCAGGAAGAGAAAGAGATGGGCCTTTCTGGAACTCGCCCCACTGGGCCTGAGCACCTCCAACCGGAAGACAACTAGTCTGCCTTCCAGGAGACTGTGTGACCGGCGTGGACTCAATACTTGATGGTTTGAAAAATGAATGAACAGCAGCTTTAAAAAATGAGTGACTAGCAGCTAAATTGTCATATTTTTTTAAATTTTTTCTTTCCTGGTGGGTCTTTTTGTTGTTAAAACATAAGGAATTTTGAATGTAACCAAATTTCTTGAGGGTCATTATTGTTCTAAAAATCTGAAAGCCACATCTGTCACTTCTCCATGAATCCTTTGGATTCTGACAATTACAATAATAAAGTCTTCCTATGAAGGCTTTTATTCAGAAGTTGCAAAGGGTGGAGTCCAGCTGGGTTTTTTAATGTCTTCAGGCCATCTTTTCTACTGTCCTATTTCTTCTAAGCAATCAAATTCTCCTCTGCTCCATTTATACAAGTCACAACTTTACTGGAGCTTTCTCTCTGGTGAAACTCAAAATATTTTAAATCATTCTGGTGGAATCTTTCCTTTTGATTCTAAACATAGTTGTGGCTTAAATCCCCTGACAATAGACAGCCAACCTTAGACTGCTTTCGAATTTCTTCTGCTAGATTAATTAGCCCACCAACCTTAATCTCAGTCTCAGGCCAAGTGTCTGTGCATGAGAAAAATACACATATTCTGCCAAAGCATAACACAGTAACTGGTATCCAGCTGCCATTCGAGTCCTGCCTTCCAATCAAAACCTATTCAGCCTGGTCTTTTCCAGTTCCACTGTGGTCAGCATTCTTGACTTCTGATCTCTGAGCAGGATCTCCTGTGAAGATTCACTCACAACATTCCAGGGATGCTTTTTCAATGGGTATCTCCAAACTTTTCTAAATACTTCCCACAAGCCAATTCCAAAGGCTTCTGAAACACATATCCAGCTAACATAGCAGCACTCCCATTCATGGTACCAAAATCTGTCTTGTTACTTTTTGTCATTGTTGTTGCAAAATACCTGACACCCAAAGTTAGAGGAGAAATGGTTTGTTTTACCTCAGTTTGTAAAGGTTTCAGTTCATAGTTGATTAACTCCAAGGCAGAACAGCATGGCACAAGGAAATGGCAGAGAAGAAACAGTTCATGGCAAGTCAGACAGAAGGCAGCAAAGCAGCAAACAGTGAGCCTGTAATTTGCTTTTATTCCATCCAGGCCTCAAACATTTTGGGTGATACCACCCACTCTCAGAGTGGGACTTCCCTCTTTAGTAAATCTATTCAGCCACACCCAGAACTATACTAATTCTAATCAGTGGATTAATTTATTACCATGTGCCATTAACCCTAGTATCACACACTCTAGATTACACCAGCACTGGAAAGTCTCACCAATGAATGCATGAAGCTTTGGGAGGACATCTATATACAAATTATAACAAATACTTAACTGGTATGAAGTTATTGGTGATTAGTTATTCTTCCCTCAACTGTTAGATGAATGATGTTTAGTGTATTCTATCCTATTTTGTTGTTGATATAAGGTCTTCTGTTAGCATGATTTTTGTTTTCTTATAAATAACATATTTTTCTCATATTATTTTGTTTTCTCTGTTGGATAGTCTATAGTTTTCCTACCTTGTTTCCATGTATCAGTTTAATCTTATATGTTTTAATTGCACCTTTATTCTTTCAATCTGGGGATTCACATCTCCAAATACTGAAAAATCATTTACTATTTCTGTAATTCTTGCTTGAATTTTTCTACTCTTTTCTTTTGGAATGCATGCTAGGAATGTATTACTCATTTTCTGATTAATATTTCTCTGACTCTTAATAACACCTTAATATTTGATATGTCAATCCTGCTTTCGTTGAGATTTTACATGCAGACTTACATCCTGATACAGAAAACTAATTTGAAAGATGTAGATCAAAACAAACATTCAGATAGTGGTTAAAAAGAGAAGTGGCTCAACCAGGGTTGGTCTGAAAGCCTCCACCCTCACTTATACAGGGAGCAGCCATTTTAAAAACTTTGCGAATAGCCAGAGGGAACCAGGAGCATAGCAGTAGCTCATTTCCCAGGATTGACTCTGGATGGACCACCTTGCCCCATTATTTGCTCTTCAAACACTCAAGAAGTTGTACTCCAAGGGCAAAAGAAGGTCTCTCCCTACCCACTGTAGGCAACAAAAAGATAAAAATGTGAAAGGTGGCAACCAAGTATTGTGCCTGCCTGGGTTAATTAATCCTTGGCCCACCTGAGTCCCCACTGAGTATCCCAGGCCCACCTGAGTCTCCACCTGACACCTCAAGTTTGTCCCACACCCACAATTGACACTGTTTGGCACCCAAACTGACATGAAACCCACTTGAATCTTTGCTTGGCATCCCAGGGTCACTGAGTTTTCACCAGCACCCATTGTCATGTCTTCCCTTGGCCCACAAGATTCTCTTCTCCATCAGCCATTCAGCACCAGCTCTGGACTTTCTGAGTCTCCACTGGGCACCTCAGACCCACCCCAATATCCATCAGGGCCCCACACTTGCTAGAGGTTCTGCTTAGTGCATACAATAGTCTTCACACACCAGATTCTCCATCTTGCAGCCCACATCAGTATCCTGGCACATCTGAATTTCTGCTGTGTGGCCCATCGCATCCCTGGGTCTTCACTCAGTGAATTAGATTGGCCCCATGCCCATCAGAGTCTATGCCTGGCACTTAGCACTGGTCCTATGGCCCCATGAATTTCTGCCCGGTGCCCTGGGCCCACTTGAGTCTCCACCCAGTGCTAAGTGCCCCCCCGAGGCCTGCTGGAGCCTGCATCAGGCTCCCTAGCCCCACTTGAGTTTCCTCTCAGTGCCTATTGTCTTTTCCCTTCCATAGTTCTATTGGAATCTCTGGCAGGTACTCTGTATCAGTCCCTGGCCCACCAGAGTCCTCATTGAATGCCTAGACCCCACACAATTCTCTCCCTAAAATTGTTCCCATGCCCACTGTAGTCTCCATCTGGCACCCCATATCAATTCCAGTTCTGAATCCACCTGAGTCTTTACCTGATATATCAAGCCAGAGTGCCTCAGAACCACCTGAGTCTCTACCTCAAACTTTTGGCTAATCCCATGTCTGCAGAGACTGTCACTTAGTGCTGGTACTGGACCCAGTGGAGGCCTACTTAAGTCTTTACCCAGTACGCATTGTCCCACACACTTCCTGGGCCCACAGGAGTCTTTGACATACCACATCAGCCCTGGATCCATTAGGAGCCCCACTGAATATTCTAAACTTGTGTAAGTCTCGACCTAGCATAGTCCAAGATGCAATGGGGTCTCCATCTGGCTCACAGTTCTGGTCCTGTGCTTTCCTGGTTCTTAGCATGGTGCCCCATCCCACTTGTGCCTCCTTTCAGTGCTCAGCAACGCACATCTTCTCTTGGTTGTCCAAACCTCTACCTGGCACTCTGTGCCCACGTGAATCTCCATGCAGTGCTGTGTATTCTCCCTGCATACACCAGAACCTCTACTTGATGCCCTATGCCAGAACCATGATTGTCCGAGTCTCTACCTAAAATCCCACACCTGCTGTGGTAGTCAGGGTTTGCAAGGGAAACAATTCAAGACAGGACACACAATTTATAGGATTATAATAGTCACCCAAAGAGTAAAATACAAAAGAGCACAGGAAACCACACAATAGAGACCCAAAGAATCCAGTTGAGGGCCTGGGTCCCATGACAATGGCTTGCACGAGTCCACCTGAAGACCTGTAGCCCATGACAATGCCCCCACAAGTCCAACCAGAGGCCTAGAGACCACAACAATGTCTCATGCAAGACTGCTTCATGAATCTGCGCTGGAAAGACCCAAAGGTCAGTGGTGGAAACTGGAAATTCTGTGCCAGGGGATGAAGGATCTGTGCTAGCAGGCTGAGAGATCCTCACTAGAGCCAGGAAGTGAAGCTCAAAGTAAGGACCAGAGATCCCCTGAAAAGTACCACAGCCATCCTCATCAACAAAGAGGTCCCGAGCCCCACCAAAGACGAGAACAGCCGAGTTCATACTAGGAAATTCAGCAAGACAAGCTCCTCCAGGAGAACTAATAGCACCATGTCTTCCTCTCCAGTTCTCCTTTTTATGTTGTTGGCAACAGTCCTCAGGTGAGCCATCCACACCCAGCATCACATTGACTCAGTTCAGCAGGGAGTTACAAGTTGACCACTAGTTGTCAATCCACCACAAATGCCAAGTCTGTTATGACTTCTTGAGAAAAGAGTTCCTAAGGTAAGACTGGGGTAAGGTTCAGATTTTGCCTGCTGGTTGAAGGAGGAGAAATTGAAAAGGGAGGAAATTAACACTGATGCATGCATACAGTCCTTAGCTGACCTGCCAGGATGGCCATATCTACAGCCCAGATGCAAAGCGCTTAATATACACAATGTCAGTGCTGACTCCCACATTTCCCCCTTTTTTATTATTAACAACGGTGGCTTGGAAAACATAGAGCTGAACCTCGGGCTCATGTTCCATCATAACTGAGGTTTGTTTTTAGATAGTATTTTGCAAAACAAATGGCATACGGTAGTCAGAACAGTTAAGCAAATATATAACTATCTTCCAATAATAGATATCATCAGTATATGTGAATACTTTGTCCTCAAAACCATTGTGAAGGGTTTCAGCCAGTGAAACCCTTTCTCTAGTTGATTAAATGTGCTTTTGAGTGAATCATTGGATTACGGTATTTATTTGATGTGCTAGCTGATTTTGTAGGGAATCAATGTGTTGATCCAATTAGATGTTAAAAATACCCTGGAGGTGAGATTTTACCTCCTGTCACGTATTTTTGACATAGTTAAACAGAAAGTATGTCACACAGTGCTTAATATATTGTAAATGATATTTTAATTGCAAGTGGGTAATATAGAAACCTGTCATTCCCCTAGCCATTCTATTTCAGCCTCAAGAGCCTGAAACCTAGCCCTAATACCTTTGTCAATATCTACTTGTAATTTAGCGGCAACTTTGGTGAGTATAAACTTACTGTTGTTGTGGTGCCAATGTCAACGAGGAAGACATTGATGATTGGGATGGATGTAAGTACAACTACAGCTGATGTTATGAAGGCTGTTAGAGTGGTAACAAAACATTTTGGGCCTTAAGTAGTTTTGGACACTATGTTCCTCTGACCAAGTTGTTTTTATATCTACCAGCAGTCACACAGCTTTCCTATGTTTTAGAATCATAACAGAAGTAGCATTAGGTTGAGATGCATTATTATAAGAAACACAATTCTTATACCAGCAAGGAACACTGACAGTAACATTATACCAGGAAGATATAGATAAGGATGGAGAAACATTGTCCCATAGAAAAATTTAAGGATGAGTTGCACAGTTACAATGTCAGTCATGCTTCAATCAAGATGAAGGGACTAGTTATCACTATTGTCTGAATATTTTTCATGTGATAGATAGCAAGGGAAGAATGGCATTTCAGGCCACCACCATTGTGCATATGGAGGTTTTATATGGCCATAATTGTCTATTAGTTGTAAAATAGGCCCAGAGAGTCCATGTTCACTCCACTTTATAGTCTCATTGGAGTAAGTGCTAAAGGCAAGTGTCTTATTCCCATTAAGGAGTGACCCATATAGCCCCCAATCCAACACAGTGGCATTACAAAGGACACTGACATGTGGCTGCTCCACACAGCATGGAGACCATTCTGCTGAGCACTATTTGTACGTCCAATCCCTTTTCAGTTGGCAAAGTGGGAAGGGAGGAGGAAATATATTTGAATTGTACTCTTGTTCTTGTGTAACATATGTAGTGACTGTCATTTTAAACGTTAGATTGGCTGGTTGCAAATCTTTCTTAGGCTGATAATACAAATATGACTGTGAATTGATTGTGATACAGGAAGTGTTACTATGATGTGCCATAAGGGAGAATGGTGGGCTTTCAGCCAGGAGAATGAGTGTTTCTTTTCTGGACAACTTGTGGTACTCTGTGGATCCTCCAGTTGGTGGGATACATACTCCTCCTGTCCAAGCCAAATCATTAGAAGTGAGAGAGGAGCTTACATGCCACTAGGTTAAAGCCGTAAAAAGAGGAGGATTAAGTGTGCAAGGCCAATAAGTTGTATTAGCAGAGGCGAAGAATGCCTCCAAAAGCGGGAGGCACGTCTCTAAGAGAACACTTACCCTCCAAGCATGGCTTAATACCATTCTCAGATAAGCCAAGAAGATGCTTGCGGAAAAGACCAGTGTCCCAGTTTGATATAGTATATCATGAGCCATTTGATTGATCTTTTTTAGCTGGTTCTGTGTCAGGGGATTGGCTTGAAGGACTTTCTGTTATCTTCATTGATACAGGTATATAGATCATCAGGCTTCTCATCCAGGCCATCAGCAACTTTTGGCAATCCATGGCTATGACTATCTGGCAGGAACTCATTGGGCTCCAATATCTGTAGACACACAAACAGATCCCCTCTTCCAACACTTTACTGGGTAGGGGACTTTCCACTGATCAGATATATCCTGTTTAATAGGTACCATGCACTAGTACTGGTAAAAAGGTGAAAGGGGGTGGCATTGATAAGCCTAAATACTTTCAGAGAAAACATTTAAAAAGTTCAGGGTGAAAAAAGTATGATGGAGAATATTATGTGGTGATTCATACAGGACCATTCCCCCTTTTAAAATTTATTTATGTAAGATTTTAACATTTTATATTGACATTCTATGATGGCTTGACCTGTGTCGTTATAGGAAATGTTAGTGATATGAATGATGTTTTAATTTTGAAGGATTTTTTAAGTGATATTTAAAAATTTTGGACCATTATTGGTTTTTAGACAGTGAGAGGTACTCATCATAGTAAAGAATGTCAATAGATGTTGAATAGAATTTTTGTTATTAAATTTTGGTGAGCTATAGCATAGAAGAAATTTGAATAGATTTCCATACTTGCATATAAATACTTGAGATGCCCAAAAGGTGTCAGTTGGGTGACATCAGTCTGTCAGGAATGATTGACCTTATCTACATGAGCACTGGCAAAATGGCCCACCATAGGAAGGCAGGCAAGGGAAAATAAATTGTAAATGGTGTATCTTTAGATGACAGAGGAAGTCTCAGCTTTGTGGAGGTGGAAAAGATGGCCTAAAATCAAAGTTTTGTAGTGATGCAAATCATGAAGTATTTGATCATGAGAAAAAACAGTCACAAAAGAGGATTTTGGTAACTCCACAGTGGCATCAGCTGTTTTATTGTCTTTGGAGAGAAAACCTGGGAAGCCAGTATAATAAAAAGAGCAGAACACTGACAAATGACTGTCTGGATGGCAAGAAAGTGTTGTGTGTGGCTTTTATCAGGGGTATCTCGTAGAAGATTCTGCCAGAATGAGCACTGTCAAGGCTTTGTAAACAGAATTAGATAAAATATTGAGTGGTGTGTTAGACCACAAGGATAAAGTCAAGCAGACTGCAGTGAGCTCTGTACACTGTGTAGTCTTATGTGGAGAAGTATGATGTGAATATTATATTTCATCAACAAACCAGGTTATTCCTAATTTACTAGCTCTATCTGTGTAGATGGTGAATGTTGTTTTGATGAATTTTAAGTTTACTGTAAGAGATGATAAAAATATATGAGAACAGAGAAACTTTAATAAAGAGTCTGTTAGCATATGACTGTGGATATGGCTGCAGAAATCAGCAAGGGCTGTTTGTCATGTTATACTTGTTAATGGTTGAGGAAGAGCATTCTGTAGAAAAGGAATAATAACTTTATGGAGATTTACTCCATAGAGTTGCATCTAACATTTTCATCTTTTGGATACTAATTGTGTTATGAAGGACAAAATAGGGTGTGTTATAGGGGACAAGATAGGGTATTGTGTAGGAAAAGTCATTTTACAGTGGAGCTGAATATTATGTTGAGCTGATACCAGTAGGCCTGTGGTTTGTGTGAAAAAGCATTAAAAGTATAGGAAGACAAGGTGAAATACATTGTATGAAGTGTGAGCAGATAGCTGCCTCTACTGAACATAAGTGCTGTTGTGTCTCAGGTGGTAAGAAACAGGGAGATGAAGGATCCATGGGTCTCCACAGAGTAGTAAACAGATTGGAAAAGTGTGTTGTGGTATGTCCAAGTATGACTGTAGCCAATTAGTATCCCCAAGGAGCTATTATACTGAGGGGAGTGTCCATAACTGTGGGATTTTAAGAGAGAATTTTTGGGGATTAATGTATCTTTGGCTAATAGTAAAACCCAAATATTTTAAAGGTGGCATAGGGTGATTATTTTTTAGGGGGAATGTGGAGGCCACGTCTTAATGTTTGTGTCATTAACACAGAAAATATACTATTTAGCATGTTTGTGGAAGGAGCAGCAAGTAAGGTATCATCTATATAATGATAGATTAAGGTGTGAAGAAATTGTTTATGAATTGGATGAATGGCCTGATTCATCGTATAGTTGGACTGTTTTTTTTTAACTTGAGGAAGATATTTTTACTGATATCTAGATAAATGTTGTTGATTATTATATACAGGAACTAAAAAAGTAAATCTTTTACTATCTTGAAGGTATAAAGGAATAGTGAAAAAACACTTCATAAAATCAATGATAATTAAGGGCCATCCTTTTGGGATTAAGGCTGAATTTGTGAGACCTGCTTATAAGAGTCCTAGAAGTTGTAAGATTGTGTTAATAGCCTGAAGATCCTGAAGTAGGAGCCATTTTTTTAGATTTTCTTTGTAATGGGACAGGGGTGTGTTGGGGGGTAGTAGAGGGCTCAATATGTCCAGCTTTTAACTGTTTTTGAGCAAAATTCTCTAAGTGTTTTTTATGTGATATAGGCCAGTGTTCTATCCACACTAGACTGTTTGTAAATATAGTTTTCAAATAAAGGCTTATGTATGATTTTATAATATAATGATTAGCATACCCTATTAAAGTTGCATATAAATTTATGTTGTTTGCTAGATCCTTTTTTGTTATTATTGTTGTGTTTATTATTATAAAGTAAGGATGTTACTACTTTTTTGATTGTGGAGAAAAAATTTTCTATAGTTATCTACATAAGTAAAACATCTCTATGATATTTTTTCATTATGTTTTTTATATATTAGAGATATATATATATACTTTTATATAAAAATAACTTACAGTTTGTGATAATCATAATGTAAGTTACATATTAAAGACATAATTGAAAGCTGAGTAATATTTCATTATATAAAAATACCACATCTCTTTTATCCATTCTGTTGTTGATGGGCATTTTGGTTGTTTCCAAGATTTAGCTACTACAAATTGTGCTGCTGTAAACATGGGTGCACATATATTGTTGTGGCATGACATTTTTAAAATTTTTCTGGGAAAATACCCAGAAGGAAAATAGCTGGATTGAATGGGACTTCCAATCCTAGTTTTTTGAGGAATCTCCACACTGATTTCTACAGTGGTTGCACCATTCTACACTCCCACCAGCAGTGGAGAAGTGTTCCTTTTCCCCCACAACCCCTCCAACAATTGGTATCAGTTGATTTCTTGATGGCAGCTATTCTTTCTGGAGTGAGATAAAATCTCAGTGTTGTTTGAATTTGCTATTCTCAAATCACCAGTGATGTTGAGCATGTCTTCATGTATTTATTTGCCATTTGTATTTCTTCCTCTGAGAAGTGCGTGTTCATCTCAGATGCCCATTTTTGGATTGGGTCTTTGAATTTGAGGGGCCTGATGTTCTTCAATTTTTTATATGTTCTAGATAATAGGCTTTTGTCTGAGGGACAGTTGGCTAAAATTCTTTCCCATTCTGTGGACTTTCCTTCTGTTGGTGATTTCCTTTGAAGTACAAAATCATTTTAATAAGAAGAGATCCCAGTTGTTTACTCTTTGAAGTATTTCCCTTGTGGTTTGCATTTTGTCCATAAACTCTTTGCCTACCCCTGTGTCTTCAAGATTTCTACCTAACTTGTCTTCCCTTCCAGTGGGTTTAGTATTCCTGTTTTAATGTTTAGATCTTTGATCCACTTTTACTTTAGTTTAGGGCATGATGAGAAACATGGGTCTAGTTTCAGTCTGCAGCATGTGGAAAGCCAATTTTTCCAGCACCATTTATTAAAGAGACTATCTTTATTCCAGTGAATATGTTTAGCCCCTTTGTCAAAGATAAGGTGACTAAGTGTCTTTGTTGTTGTGTCTACATCTTCTAATCTATTCAATTGATCCTCAGGTCTGTTTTTTTGCCATTACCATTCTGATTTTATCACTGTAGCTTTGTAGTGTAATTTCAAGTCAGGGACTGTGGTGCTTCCTGCCTTGGCTTTGTTCCCCAGGATTGCCTTTGCTATTCTAGGACTCTTTTGCTTCCTATAAAAAAGGATAATCTTGAGGCTTTTATAGGTAATTGGAGGCAACTTGAAATCATACTTACAAGTAAAATAAACCAAACTCACATTTATAAATATCATAGTCTCCCTAGTATAAAAATAATAAAAAATAAAAGTCTGAAAAAGTAATAAGATACTAAATATACAATACATATTATAATAATGAAAGGCAAAAAAAGTGCTCAAAAGAACAGAACAACTAGGATAGGGGAAAGGATAACTGGAAGAAAGGAAAAGATTATATGCATATTTGTAAACACATATAATTATATGTATGTATGCATATGTATGCTAGACAGATAACTATAATACTAATCTCTGTTAGTTCATCAAAAAGAACAGTTTGTGCTGTCATTGTTTGATTGATCGATACTTTTGTTCCTAGATTTTACAACTTCAACAACTTCTAAGACAGCAATATGCAATATATTAACTAATGTTAATTCCTTACTTTTTTTTGAAATTCTGTATCATTTCTTTTTTTTCTGTTTTGCTTTTTTAAAAATAAAAAAAATTTTAAAAATTTTAAAAAAGATAATTCAATATATATTTTTAGCTATAAAGTACTATAATTATTTGGTGTTAAGATTACAACAGTAAAAATCAAACAGTAAAACCTTGGACTTTATAGAGAGTAAAATTTATAAAACAATCTACATCACAATTAGTAAATGCTAGAATTCTTTAATTGTTTTTGAGCAGTGATTTTTTTAAGCAATGTATAGGCTTAGGCACCATTTAAATGTTGAATGTGTCAGTAAGATAGTTTATACAATCATAAATAACATAGCTCATTTTGAAATACATTTTTAACGTAGACAATTGTCAAAAACTCCTTAAAATTTTAAACAGCTTTAAAAAGTGTTTTTATATAAAAATAAAGAAGCAACAACAAAGTTATACTTTTAGAGACATGTTCCAAAAGGCTAATATAATATAATTTAATATAATAAATAATCTCCCAACTTGCATAATATTTTTTATATTTACATAGACTGGCTAATTTATAAAGAATATAGAGTTATTTAGCTCATGGTTTTGGAGACAAGGAGATAAAAGTTTGAGGCACACAGGTGGTGTTAGCCTAGTGGTGGACAGAGACTCTGTAGAATCCTAACACAGCACAAAGTATCTTATGTTGAAAGGGGCCAATCCAAGAGACAGAGCTAAACTATTTTTATAATAGAACCACTCTGTATATTACCCATTAATAGATTAATATGTAACTTAATCCCTGTCTGGTATTAACAAAGGATCCTGATGTGGGATTATTGTCACTTAGGGGGAATGGCCTTTTAAGCCTTAAAGGCTAGTTGTGAGCATTGCACGGATTAAAGAGCTGGAGCCTGTGTCTACTGATTGGGGATGTAAAATGGCTTTGTTTTCCCTGTGGCTGCTTGGGGTGAGGGAAGGGGAGGTAGAAAACGTTCAATATCTCTCTCATATCTCTCCAAAGAGATCATAGATTTTGTTGTTAGGACATGTGTAGCAGCAGCAACCAGTGAAGGCTCACGGGGAGTTAGTTTTGGTTTTAATTTGGTAGTTCCAGAGCAGCTGCAGCAGGACAAGATGAAAAAGCAGGCTCTGGAGTGGGAGAATAAGCTCACTCAGGATCCCCTCTGTACTGTATATAAAGGAAACAAAGTGAGTCTTTCAATGTTCCGGGTTATAATTACATAAGAGTCTTAAAGTTCATGTTGTGAAAAATTATGCCTTAAAGTCTGTCCAGATAGTTTCCATAGTTCAATGTCTAGTGTGTCTGCCTCTAGAAACCAAAAAACAGCAATTTGAAATAGTTACTAAAAGAGTCTACAACTTTGAAAGAGTTACGGTTACATGAATAGCTCGAAGCAATTGTTGGAATGATTTAAAGAAAAGTTTTTGCACCCAGGTCAAATTTTGACCCATTCTTATGAAGGCAGATACCCTGTCCAGTAGATTATTTGCAAATGCATGGAATTCCCTGAATTCACTCACCTATTTTGTGTTCATGTAGAAGATCATGTTGGGGTCAATGAATGAATTTCCCCAATTATTAATATTGGGACTAATTTCCAATGATTTGTGTCACAGGATGAAAAAAGATTCATGACACAAGAAAAGGGCTAGTTGCCATTCTGTTTATTAAGGGATATTTTGTTTTAGTACCTGAAGAGAACAAAGGTGCTCTTAGAGAAATCCAAAAGATAGTTTGAGAAAAGTGCCTGTTACACTTGAGCTGATGGCAGTGGGAACTGGGCTGATAGAATAGAGTGGATAAGCTTGGAAACAGCAAAGAAAATGTGCTTACATCCTGGGCTGGAAGGCTATGGCCTTCCTTCAAGTCATGCCACACTCCATCTGCAGAGTCCTTAGCTGATTTTTCAGTGCTGACTCCCACACTATTCCAGTCACTTCCCTCTGCCCTCATATTAACCTTCTGATCCTTCTATTCTTTTCACTCTTGTTTATCTTACTTAACACCTTGTCATCTCTAGCTTCTTCTCCATCTTACAGGTGCATGAATATATCAGCAGAATCTGAAAACTTGTACCAATCTTCAGTGTCAAATTATATCTTCCTCTCTTTATCCCAGTCCCCTACAGGTGTCTTTTCTAAACTCAACATAAATTCTGCATCCCAAATATAAAATATTTCTAATAGAATCTGATCCCATATCCAACTTTTTTTACTAAACATTATTTCTTCTAACTCACCTCTACTGATTTACAAGGCTCTTTCACTATACCTCCATATCTTCCTTCACTTCTCCTTCCATATCTTATATTACTAATAAAAATCTACTGTATTTATAAAGGATACGTATAAAGTATATGAATAAAGTGTAAATACATGACATAATACATATAAACAATGAGTGGTCAAATGTGTGGATGCTGCTAAAACCAGTAGTAATTTCCTCCTCATAACACATTATGAACAACAGTCTGAAAAAATAGAGTAATGAATATATTATTGAAAGGCAGAATCTAACTAAAAAATTTTTCACATCAACTACATTCTTTCCCCACTCTATTAGACCTCAATCAGCAGTTGTATACACAGAAACATGGGAAAATGAGGCAACAAAAGGCCCGTGAGGTCTCTCAACTCTCCCAAGTCAGACAGATAGATAGGTATCCATGACCATTATGGTAGACTTATCAACACAAAGCTTAAGTGTAAGAAGAATATGGAATGAAGAATTTCAGACTCTAACAGCAAACAACTTCCAAATAGATTTACATATCAAATAAGAGTGTCCTTTAAAATAGATGAAGAAATAAAGACATTTCATGGAAAAGAACAACTCAGGTAATTTATGATTAATAAAACAGCACTCCAAGAAATACTCAAGAATATCCTAGATAGAAACAATAAAACCAATACAGTTAAAAACCTATAATGCAATGAAAGCAACAAGTAAGGTCAATTGAGAAGATATAACATTAAAAGATGACAAGAAAAGAAAAGGAAAGTAGTCACCAACAGGAAGGGAGCCCAATGATAACAACTAATTAACAACCCTCAATAATATCAGTCAATGTTAATAGCCTCAACTGTCCAATTAATTGTCTGCAGGTTGGCAGACAATCAAAAATCAGTATGTAATGGTTTATTGCATTCAAGAAACTCAACTAATTAAAAAAAGGCAATCATTGACTAAAAATCAGAGGATAGAATTCAGGCACCAAAACCCTGAAAACAAGGAGGTATAGCAATTTTAACCCCAGGAAAAGTAAATATCAAACTAAAACCTACCAGAAAATACAACAATCATTAGATGCTAGTTAAGGGAATACTCCAACAAGAAAAGGTAATGCAAATAAATATTTATGTACCAGATTCTGAAGCACTTGTCTTCATAAAACAGTACTGCTGAACATAGAAGATCAAATAAATGCAAACACATTTATATTGGATATCTTAGTCACTTCAGTTTTGCAAAGAAATATTTTACCTAAACAAAAAAATCAGAATTGAAACACACCCTTGAACATATGGACTTAGCAGACATTTATAGAATATTCCACCCTACTACAACAGATTATACATTCTTTGGTGCAGTACATGATACCTTTTCAAAAATAGACCACTCTGCATTCGACAAAGTCCACCTAAACTAGTATAAAATAATTGAAATAGCCCATGTTTACTATGAGACCACCATGCAATGAAAATAATAATCAACCATAGAATCACAGAAAATTTAGAAGCAACTGGACAATTAATAGCACACTCCTGAATAACCGATAGGACACAGAATAAATTATAGAATACATAAAACAATTTTTGGGTAACAATGATGCACCAGAACCTCCGGAAGCCAATTGAACTGGGTATGCAGTGTACCCCCAAGTCCTCATATAATTTTGATGGGGCTGAGTTATTGGTTTGTTATTGGTTTGTTGATTGAC
Source organism: Dasyprocta punctata (assembly GCA_004363535.1). NCBI lineage: Eukaryota > Metazoa > Chordata > Mammalia > Rodentia > Dasyproctidae > Dasyprocta > Dasyprocta punctata. Next base: position 42,163 of record RJWM01008530.1, on the reverse strand, counting down.
AATGTGAGCACTGTGCCCACCCAAGGGTGGAGCTGACATACAGCGTAAGGGAAGGTGGGTCTTCCCCTTCCACCTCTCTCTCTCTCTCTCACCAGCATGCCTTGCAGCTTGCAGCCGCCATGAAGAGCAGGCCCACCATGCCACACTATCTTGGAGCCAACTTATGAACTGAAACTCCTGAGAAACTGTAAGAATAAACCTTTCCTTCCCTAACTTTGGGCATCAGGTATTTTGTCTCAGCAACGAGCGAAAAGTAACTAAGACACCAATGAAAGCAGCCCTAAGAGGGAAGTTCATTGCTATCAGTGCATATGTTATGAAAATAGAGCAAGTTCAAATTAATAACATTCTGAGGAATCTTATGACACTTGTGAAAATTCAACAATACAGGCCCAAACAACTTTAAAGAGAGAAATCGTAAGTATTAGAGGGGATATCAATAAAATTAAGACAAAAATTTACAAAGTGTCAATGAACAAAGCTGGTTCTTTGAAGGCATACCTAAATGAAACTCACCAAGAGGAAGAGAGAAAAGACACACATCTATGCAATTAGCAATGAAAAAGGGAAAACCACGATTCATACCATCAAAACTCTGGGGACACAGTAATTACTAGGAAAAAATGTGTTCCAACAAATTGAAAAATTTTGATTAAATAGCTCCCTAGACTCATACCAATTACCAAAGTTAACACAAGAAGACACAAAAGTGCTGAACAAACCAACAACAAGCATGAATTTCAGACAGGAATTTAAACCTACCAAATACAAAATCTCAGGACCTATTGGATTCACCATGGAATTCTACAAAACCTTTTAGGATGTCATATCACCTCTATTCTTCAATGTCTTTGAATATATTGAAAGGAATGGTATGCTTCTGAATTCATTTATGGAAGTCAGCATCACTCTGATTCCAAAAGCAGAAATGCTATAGGTAAATCACCTTAAGGGACATAGATACAAAATCTTCAACACGTTATTAGTGAATAGAACACAATGCATCAATAAAGGATCATACATAATGAACAAGAGGTTTCATCCCAGAGATTCAAGGACAGTACAACATACACAAATCAATAATTGTAATGTATCACATAAACTGAAGTAAAGTCAAAACCCCATGATACCAGATGTAGAAAATGCTTTTGACAAATGCACCAAACATACACTCTAAGAACTGTGAAGAAAATATGCATTAAGAACGATATATGGATTTGATAAAAACTATTTTTGAAAATTCAATGAACAACAACAAATTAAATGGGGAAAGACTAAAATCATTCCCTCTAAAACCAAGAACAAGACAAGGGTGCCCAGTATCATCATTTCTATGCAACATAGTACATGAAACATTAGCCAAAATCAATCAGGCAAGAGAAAGAAATGAAAGGAATTCATATAAGAACACGAATTGTCATTATTTGCACTTGACATGATAATTTATATAGAAGACCCAAAGAATTTCACCAAAATACTTTTATAATGAATAGCCAACTTCAGCAATGTAGTGGAATACAAAATCAATACCCCCCAAAATCAATAGCATTTGTATACATGAATAATAATTTCAATGAGAAAAATTTATAGAAAAATCTATACAGAGTTACAGTACTGTGCAAAAAGGAGTTTGAAGTGGGCAAAATGGGAAGATGTTCCCTGCTACTGGGTAAGCAGAAGAATTATTGTCAGAATGGTTGTATTCTCAAAACTGCTATACAGATTCAATGTATTCCTAATTAAAATACCAACAACATACTTCTCAGATCCAGAGAAAACAATCCTAAAATTAATGTGAAACTATAAGAGACCCAGAATAGTCTAAGCAATATTGAGCAACAAGAGCAAAGCAGGAAGTGTTACTATACTTGACTTCAAAATATACTACAAAGCAACAGTGATAAAAACCATGTGACACTGTCACAAAAACATGTATGTGGATCAGTGGAACAGAATAGAAGGTACAGAAACATCAACAGCCAGAAAAGAACCCAAAAGCTCACATTGGAGGAAAGATAGCCTATTCATCAAATGGGGCTGCCTAAGTTGGGTATCTTTTTAAGAGAAGACTGAAACTTGTGATATTTCTCGTTGTGTACAAAGCTAAAATCAATATGAATCAAACATCTACTAATTAAAAAGGAAACATTGAACTTACTTGAAGATAAAATAGGTAAAACACTTGAAGTCATAGGTGTTGGAAATGATTTCCTAAGTATAACTGTAATTGCTAAGGAATAACGGCAAGAATCAAGAAATGGGATTACAACAAATTTAAAATCTTCTGCAAAGCAAAGGCATCGGTAGAGTGAAGAGACAACCTACAGAGAGAATGGGAAAGAAGTATAGCCAGATACTCCTCAGACAGAGAACTAATATCAAGAAAATAGAAATACCTCAAAATTTAGAACACCTAAAATAAAAGAATCAATAAAGAAATGTGTTTCCCACTTCCAACCAATGACATATTCTACTGCTATGGACTCTTACCTGAGCCCAGAGGACACAGAAAGCACCTGCCTACCCACAGCCAACACCACAGCTTTCTGGAAATCCATACCTAACCTGGAAAAGTTCAGAATTGAGCACCCCAACCCCAGTCCCTGGGTTTGCCATAGAACATGACAACAGAGTTGGCAACCCACAGACCTACCTGATTGAAGAAGGACCCAATACCCAAGAGGAAAGTCTTGTTTCAGGACTGAAGTGATAAGCTTTCACAGAGATTGGATAAGAAACAATCTTGTGTGAGAGGATTAGAGAGGATGGGAGCTAAATAGAAAATCTCCTGGGATTCCATGGCAGGTCCAGACTCAGACCAAGAAGTTCATGGGGTCTTCAGGCCTTTATTAGAGCCTAGAATTGGTGGGTATGACTGTCAGAAGGGTTGGTCCTGAAGAAGAAAGAATTTAAACTAGTGGTATATTTGAGCTCTGGCAGTGCTGCCAACATCTAACACAAATCTGTTCTCTTAATTATAGTAGGTAAATATAATGGGGGCCTAATTGTCCTCACTAAAATCTGAGTTGTCTTCATTTTGGTGAAGGACTGTTGTGGGTGGTCCTAGGGTTTGTCAATATCCAGTTGATATTTGATGTCATTATTGTTGCTAAAGTTACTATCATAAACAAGGTAATATGACAATACCTGGCAATATGTTTTCTGTCAATGCCAATTCCTGGAGTGATCAAGAGTGTCATACACAGTACTGTGAATCACTTCTGAAGAATGGAGCACAGAACTGAACAATTTGCAAACTGCAGCACACAAACAAAACAGAACAGAATAGAACAGATCCATAAAAGGCAAGGCAATGAAAAGCCTTCAGGAGCTCTCAACTCTCCCAAAATTGGTACAGAAGGTAAGGAGGGGGAGGAAATAATAAGCCACACAGCAGATATATATATAAAAGGATAGTAATGGATATATATGTGATATGAAGTGCTTGGTAAGCTTAAAGAAGATATAATTAGTCACATAATGACTGCAATGAAACAAATTTTCAGCGAGTCTACAGAAGCCACTACTAAATAACTAGAGGAACTAAAGAATGAGATGAAAAACATGAATGTCCAGCATTGAAAAAAATGGGAGCCCATATGAAAGTTCCAAACAGAAATCCAGGAGATTAAAAATATGACTGAAAGTATGGGTAGCAGAAGTGATCAATGTGAAGACAGAGTGTCAGACCTAGATAACAGTGTTGAGATCTATGATCAATTAGTGAGAGATACTTGAAAAACAAAAGAAAATGAAAAATGGATTCAACAACTCTTAGATGGATCAAACGGGGTTAACATCATAGCAATTAGAATTTGTGAAAAATCAGAAGAAATTTTTAAAAAGCATCAAAAACTCTTTACACAAGTAATAGCAGAAAACTTTCCAGACGTGGGAAAGGAATTTTACATATAGAAAGGTGAAGGATGTATAACTCCAAATAGTCATGATCAGAAAAAAACAAAAAACAAACTATGCCACATAACAGTTAAAATATAAGAAATAAAATATGAGAAAAGAATCTGAAGGACCATTAGAGAAAAAAGCAAAGAATCACCTATAAAGAAAAACATATAAGAATTATAACAGAATTATCAATTCAGACTTTAAAGGCAAGGAGAGCATGGGTTGAAGTGCTTCAAGCTGTTAAAGAAAACAAATTACAACCCAGACTGCTATATCCCAAGAAATTATCTTCTAGAATTGACAGAGAAATAAGGTACTGCCATGATAAAGAAAACTGAAAAATATTCATAACATCAAAGCACACTCTGAAAAATTAATAAGAATATCCTAATCAGAGGCAATAAAGATAATAATGCCAAAATATCAAATAAAACATATGCATCAAGCATAGATAGTAATTAAGCAGAAGGGGAACAAAAGCAAAAGAACAACAGAAAATTAATATCATGACAGTTGTAAGTCAATACCTTTCAATTATACCTATCAATGTAAACATATTTAATTTATCAATCAAAAGACACAGTTTAGCATATTGCATCAATAAACAAAATCTAACATTATACTGTATACAAGAAATCCATCTAATGCAGAAACAAATTCACAGAATAAAAAAATCAAAGGATAGACGCCAGGGATTTAGTTCAGTGGCATAAGCGTCTGCCTGGCAGGTGCAAGGTTGGGAGTTCGATCTCAGGTACAAAAAAAAGAAAAAAAAATCAAAGAATAGAAAACAACATTGCATGCAACAAGAACCTCAAAACAAGCAGGAGAAGATATCCTACTTTAAGATAATGTAGATTTAAACCAAAACTGATTAAAAGAGAACAAGTACATTTCCTATTTGTTAATGGGACTTTTCAGTAGAAAGGGGTAGCAGTTACATATATGCAGCAAACTGTGGTTCACCCAACTTCAGAAAACAAACTCTAATGGACATAAAAATCAGATAAACATAAACAGAATTATACTGGGAGCTCTTGGTATACCACTAAGACAAACAGACAGACCAACTAAACAAAAATTAACAAACAACAGAGTCAAACCAAATGTTCAATCAAATGGACTAAATGAACATATAAATAATGTTTCACTCAACAAAAACAGAATGCAGATTATTCTTGGCTGCACGTGGTACTTTCTCCAAAATAGAGAACAGACTAGTTAATAAAGCATCCCTAAGTAATTGTAAATAATTGAAAATTTACCATGCATATTAACAGACTACAGTTCATAAACTAGAAATCATTAGCAAAAGAAGCCACAGAAAGTATGGAAAGTGTGTAAATTAAATAACACAGTTGCATAATCGATGGGTCACAGAAGGATTTAATGAAGATATAAGATAGTTGCTAGAATTAAATAATAATGGCAGTACAACATACCAGAACTAATGGGACACATGAAACCTGTATTATGAGGGATGTTCATAGTGGTAAATGCTTGCATCAGAAAAATAGGACAATCTCAAGTAATAAGCTAGCAATGCACCTCAATATTTTAGAAAGAGAACAATCCAAAAGCAGAGCTGTGGCTGCGGATATAGTTCAGTGACACAAGTGTCTACTTGGCAAGGACAAGATCCTGAGTTTGATTCCTGGTACCATAAAAAACAAAACAACAAACAAACACCAGAGCTTGTACAAAGAAAGAAATTACAAATATCAGAGCAGAAATTAATGAAATTAAGTCCAAAAAAGCATACAAATAATCAATGAATCAGAGAGACAATACTTTGAAAAAATAAACAAAATTGACAAATTCAGCCGATAATACCAATAAAGGAAAGACACAAATTTATGCAATTAGAAATAAAAAAGGTTAAATCACATTAGACACTACCCAAACTCAGAAAATTATTAGCAGGTACTGTACTTGACAAACATATATTCCAAACAATTGGAGAACTAAGAAACAAGGAAGAGATTCTTAAATACATAAGAATTATCAAAATTGAACCAAGAAGACTTAAAAATCCTCAATAATTCAACAACAGACAATGAGATTGAAGCAGTAATTTAAAAAAAGTACTATCAACAAAGAACAGATCAGGACCTTATGAATTCAAAGTTAAATTCTACAAGAACTTCAGGGAAGATATAATACCAATACTCCTCAAACTTTTTAGTGAAATCGAGTGGGAAGGTAAAGTCTAACATTATTCTCAGAAGCTACCATTAACCTGATCCCAAATTCAGACAAAATTCAGCCAAAAAAAGATAACTGCATGCCAATTTCACTAATGAACATAGATGCAAAAATCATTAACAAGATACTGGCAAACAGATACAATAAATCTTCAAAAAAATCATATACCATGATCATGTAGGCTTCTTCCCAAGGAGGTAAGGATGTTTCAACACATGCAAATAAAAAAGTAATTCATTAAATAAACAGAAAGGACAAAAATCACATGATCATCTGAATAGATGCAGCAAGAGCCTTTGACAAAATCCCCCATTCATTTGTTACAAAAGCCTTGAAGAAACTGAGGATAGAGGACCTTATTGCAACATGATAAAAGCCATTTGTGTCTAACTTACTGCCAGTATTGTATTAAGTGGGGCAAAAACTTAAAGCCTTCAAATCAAGTATGAGAACAAACAAGGAGATGTCCATTGTCACTAATTCTGTCAACATAGTCATTGAAATATTATACAGAGCAATTAAGCAAGAAAAACAAATAAAAGGGAGATGGTGAAGTCAAAATATCATCATTTTCAGATGACATGATCCTTTAATTAGGAAACTCAATAAACTCCACCAAAAGGCTCTTAGAGTTGATAACCAAATTCAGCATTATAGCAAGATACAAAATAAGCACATGATAATCAAAATCATTCTTATACACTATTAATGAACTCACAGAAATGGAAATTAAGAAAACGATATAATTCACAATAGGATTATAAAACTAAATATTTATGGGTTAACCTAACTAAGGATGTAAAAGTTCGCTATCATAATGTTTACATCAGAGTGAAAAAAAGAAATCAAGGAGATTATCTGAAAATGGAAAAATATTCCCTCCTCCTGGTTATGCAGAACCAATACAATCAAAATGGCTATACTTCCAAAACTGATACACAGATTTAATGCAATCCCATTCAAAATACCAACAACATTCTCATACAACTAGAGAAAACAATCCTAGAATTTATATGGAACCAGAGGAGACCTAGATTAACAAAATCAAACCTGGATAACAAAAATAAAGCAGTTGGCTTTGCAATCCCCAATTTAAAGTTATAGTATAAAGATACAGTGACTAAAACCACATGGTACTGGCACAAAAACAGACATGGTAATCAATGGAACAGTATAGAAGAAGCATAAACAACCCCCAGGCATATATATCTATTTGATCTTTGACAAGGGATTAGAAAATATACACTGGAGTACAATTAGCCTCTTTAAAAAATGGTGCTAGGAAAACTGGCTTTCCACATGTCAAAAATTGAACCTAGACCCATATCTCTCACCATGCACTGAACTAAAATCAAATAGATCAATTATCTAAATGTTAAAAGAGAAACACTTAAATTTCTGGGAGATAAAATAAGTAAAACTGTTAAAGATCTAGGTGTAGATAAGAACTTTTTGAAGAGAGTCCCAGTGGTACAAAAACAATGCTAAAAATCAACAAATGGGGCTTTATCAAACTAAAAAGTTTCTGCATAGCAAAGGACACCATGAACAGATTGAAGAGACAATCTACAAAATGGAAAAAATGTTTGCCATCTTTTCCTCAGACAAAGGACTGACATCAAGAATATGTATTGAACTAAAAACATTAAATCCTCCAAAATAAAAGACTCAATAAAAAAATAGGCAACCAAAGTGAATTGGCACTTCTCAGAAGAAAAATTACAAATGGACAGTAAATACCTGAAAAAATTGCTCATTGTGCTGGTCATCAGAAAAATCCAAATTAAAACTACACTGAGTTATCATCTTACCTGAGAAAGACAGGCTCTCATCAATAATATAGTACAAGAAATGTTAGCAAGGATTTAGGGAAAAGGAAACTAGTAAATTGTTGGTGGGAATGTAAACTAGTACAACCACTATGGAAATCATGTGAAGAATCTTCAAACAACAAGACATAGAAATTCCATTTGACTCAGTCATCCCTCTCCTAGTTATCTTTCCACAAGTGCTAAATCATCATAATACAGAGTTCCATGCACCCATGTTTGTGGCAGCACAATTTATAATAGTTAGATCTTGGAAACAGTGTATATGTCCATCAACAGATGAATGGATAAGGAAAATGTGCTATTTATATATAATGGAGTACTACATAGCCATACAGATAGATAAATTCGAGGAACACATAGGTAAATGGATGTAACTCAAGAACATAATGTTAAGGGCAAAATAAGTCAGTTACAAAAGTCTATATCTCACAAGGTTTCTTTTACACAAGAAAAAAAATGATGAGCTAAACAGAAGATATAGATGAATAGAAAACAGGCAGATGTTAAAATATTTTTCAAACTACAAAGCATATTGTTTTAAAAATATTTCAATATATATGCTAATTGGTTTCATTCATGTTATTTTGTCTTAGTTCATTGAAGAGAAAGATTTATCGCATCTCTTTCTTTTTTATAAGAATCTTTTTGGTTTATATCTTGTACTCTGAGTAACTACTTTGAAGATAATGTCACAAAATATAACTATTGTTGTTCTCTAAAATGAGCAAGTGAAATCAACACATACTTGTCAAAAGAAGAAGTCAAGTGGTCAACACATACATGAAAAAATGTTCAACATCTGTGAACATTAGATAAATACAAATTAGAAGAATTTTAAGATTCCATCTTGCACCAAAAGAAAGGAAATAAAAAAAAAATACTAGCATTGTTGTGATGAAAAAGGAACACTTCTATATTATTGGTGGGAATGTAAACTGGTACAACCACTATGGAAATCAGTATGGAGATTTTCAAAGACCTGAAATTAGAAATTCCATATTACCCAGCTATTCTCCGTTCTGTGTATCTTCCCCAGAAAGTTAAAGACATCATACTATAGTGATGTAGGCATACCAATGTTTGTAGCAGCATAATTCATAATAGCTAACTCCTGGAAGCAACTGGCATACCTATCAACAAATAAATGGATAAAGAAAATGTGCTACGGGTATGTATACATAATGGAATACTACTTGGCTGTAGAGAAGGACAAATTTGAGACATTTGCTGGAAAATGCTGGTATGGTTGTGGTGAAAAAGGAACACTCCTACATTATTAGTGGGAATGCAAACTAGCATAATCACTGTGAAAATTAGTGTGGAGATTTTCCAAGAACTAAAATTAGAAATCCCATATGACATAGCTATTCCCCCTTGTAGGTATCTTCCCTGAAGGGCTAAAGACATAATACTACAGTGATACATGCATACCAATGTATTAAAAGCACCATTCATAATAATTAAATCATGGAAGCAACTGGTGTACCCATCAACAAATGAATGGATAATGAAAATGCAGGATCTATACATAATATAGTACTTCTGGCTATAAAGAAAGACAAATTTGAGACATTTGTAGGAAAATGGATACACCTGAAAAGTATAATGTTGAGTGAAATAAGCCAGACTCATGAGCATAAATACTGTTAAATATCTCTCATCTGAGTAAGGCAAGTTACGAATGAAGAGAATAATAAATGATGTTTAGAAGGAAACAAAAGGATAGATCTCTTGTAAATAGGAAGCATCCTGGATGCGAGCGCAAGTGGAGAGGGGGAGGGGAAGGAGAAATAAGTAGAATTAAATGTGCCACGTATGAAATCCTAATAACTTCAATGAATATAAACATTATGTGTCATGAATATGAGCTAAGATTAATAATATCAAGAAGAATGGAAATGGGGGAAAAGGGATTTAGAGAAAGAGGGAGGGAGCTGATCAGGAAAGGGTAGGAGATTATAAAAAATTACTGTGTTATGTGCATGTACCTACTCCCCTAGACGTATGAAAATGTTATGTACTAAAAACACGTCTCAATAAACAAATGAACAAAACATTCTGTCCATTAGTAAATGAGCATGTTTAGTATGGGGCATATTTGACTATACTTCTCATATTTTTCTATAGCAGACAACTGTCAGCATGTTTTCCTTCATCTGGATGAAATGATTTACTTTGCATCATTTCCCAAATGTGATAACTTTTTCTGTCTAGACCTAATGTAGTTAAAGTTGTTCCTGGAAACCTCAGAGGTTGTTTACATCCAATTTAGTGGGCAAGAGATTTAAATTTATTGGAGTGACCTATCAAGTGCTGTCAAAAATTAGACAAGTGAATTAAGTGAATATGCAAATGCAAAGAAAAATTGGGCAGAATGACTAGGGACACAGAGGAAAAAGAATCCATTACAGATGATTAGTTCATCAAATGATTATCATTTTGACTGGGATGGAATGAAAACTTCCCCCCAGAAATCTTCATTTAGGTGCTAGAATGAGAAAGAAAACTCATCTCATTTGTTTGTTTTGAAAGCAGAGACTCTACACAGTGCTAGATCATGACAGAGATACATAGATTCAAAAGTTTGATTAATTTAATATTTTTGCATGAAAACCTCCTCTAGATAAGAAAGGTTAGGTTGAACGGAACAAACATTTCATAAAAATCTTGACTCACGTCACGTAATAAGTTTGAAAGGAACTACTATTCTCTATCGTCTATGTTATTCTTAGCCTTGCAATTCTTGTAAGGTAGAGTGAATGTAAATATATACATATATACATATACATATATATTTTATTTTTAATACGGATTTTTTTGAGTTAGGAGAAAACTTGTTTCACCTAAATCTGAGTTATTTCAATCAAAAAATATTCCTCCTTATACCTATTACTGAATTTAATATTTTCATATACTTCATATGGTTTGCATTTTTTACCCTGAGGAAATAACCGACTGATTTAATACAGAGAAATAAAACTTGAACCATAAAAGTAATTAGACATTTTCCCTTCTATTACATGGTATTTCTTCATCTCTTTCAACCCCAAATATGATAATGAGTATTATTCCATTTTGAGATCAGTGTGTACTGCATTGAATTTAGAATTCTATTGTTATTGCTGCTTGAATTTTACTATAAATTACATTGTGATAAATCAGTACAGTGTATATTGAAATTTTTACTCTGAAAATAGCAGTTAAGTTTTGTTTTAGCAGTCAAACTTAAAAAGTAATTAGTGAAGTTCTACAAATTATTATGAAGGTCTAGTGAAATTTATTGCTGGATACAAATCAAGTGAACTCCACAAGCAGTAACAAATTTTTCCTTTCAATATGGTATTTACTTAAATCCATCTATGCATTTTGAATGCTCATTGTTATGTTTTTTGAATCAATTTAATATTAGATATTTATTGGAATAAAAGTTTTAATTTTTCTTCAGTATTACTATTGTATGCATGTGAATGTATGTGTGTATATCATTACAAATAAATTAACAATTTTTTACTTTTCCCAGAGACTACTTGCACGTACCTCATATTTAAGTTTTAAAAATTTTAAATCACCTAGAAGATTTTTAAACTATCTATAACTCATATATTTCCCTAGTTAGCAAATAAACAAAGATTTTTGAAAACATAATTAGTATTCAAATCACGTTTGTTTCATTTGCAATTAATGTGACCCCTGCTTAGTTATTTATTGTCATTACCACAGAACTCAGTTTACTCTTCTACAAAATTGAGGATTTAATTGTCTGCCTCTTGCATTCTCCAAACTTAGCCAATTTTAGAAGCAAATTACTTGTCTACTCTGTTGCATGATTTGAGTGATTTAATGATAATCACCCACCAATATTGTTTCCAAGCCTATCAGCACAGCACTTAAAATTTTCACATTATATTTATAAGTGAGTTATTGATAATCTACTTTAAATGTATACTTTCCTGAATACGAGAAAACTTCTGAAACCATCAGATAATAAGTATCAATTTGAATGAATTTTGTCTTGGGCCTCCTAAAACCTTGCCACTAAAAGTGTAGTCCCCAAACTAGCAGTCATGGCTAGTTGAAAGTACAGACTTGTGACCTCCAATCCAGGTCTACTGAATGAGAATATGCATTTTCCCAAGATGTCAAGCAAATCATATGAACATCAAAGTACGAAAAGCATTTAAATGAAGGATTTCATTATGTAGCTTGTTGAAAGTACGGACTTGTGACCTCCAATCCATGTCTATTGAATGAGAATATGCATTTTCCCAAGATGCCAAGCAAGTCATGTGAATATCAAAGTATGAAAAGCACTTAAATGAAGGACTTCTGAAGGAGTGGGAAACATTTTGATATGAGAATGTGGTTTAAATCTGGGCAGAAAAAGAGGATTTTCCTATTAGAGAACCTTGTACATTAAGATGACAGCAAAAGGAGAAAGACTTTCAACTAGAGGAGGCAAAAGAAGGGTTCCAGAAGACATGTGAAATCTATTTCACAATCCTTAAGGAAATATATTTTTCCTAACAAAGGAAATTGATAATCTGGAGGGAAAAATAAACAAATAAAGACAGAGAGGAGTCAGTTGCTAGGTTCAATGCTATGGGGACTGTTTTTCATTTTTATTGAAAGCTTTTCCAATTTAAAATAACAAAATTTTCTAGGCTAGTAAAACTTCTTAGATGCCCCAAAATTATGAACAAATTTGCATGTTAGATTACATTCATCCTTTAACAGATAAAATATCTCATTAATTCTGCTAGCTAACTCTAGGATACAAACTGCTCAAAATTTATGCCTTAAAGACTTAAGCTCCATTTATTATAAGGTACTTGACTTCATTCAAACAGTGAGATATTTGTTTTTGTTACAATTAAAACGTTTGGAAGACTTAATACTCATTCCACTAATCTTATGGCAGCCTCATCTTTCTCATTTTGGGATTTTAGTTCACAGCATGAATTATTTCACTGGAGGAGAACAAGGTAAAATAATAAGTGACCTTTGGAAAGTCTACTTGAACTGCCAAGAATTTCTCTGCTTCTGTGCTATTGTCTTGGTGATTCACAACATGATATCATCAGTATTGACTTTGGAGAAGGTAAAACGTCTCTGCTACTTGAAAATAGATGAAGTAAAAGGAAGAGTGTGAAGTCAAATTGAGTGAATGACAAAAGCATGGTGTGGCTTCTCAATAATCAAAATAGAATAATTTGAACTCATGAATAAATATATATAAATATAATATATTTATTTAGAGATAAAACAGATTGATAATGAATATTTTAAGAACTTTTGTAGTTCTGGTGGAGGGGCTCTTCTGATACCAGTACACTTAAAGGCAATTTCAGTCTTTGCATAGTAATGAAAATTGCTTCATTTTCACAAAAATGTATTCTCTATCACCTACTATGCCTAGGTAACTGAGCTAAGCATTATAGTGGGTACACATTCTCTAACAAAGAATATTTCTCTGATTAAAATCTAATAAGTGAGTTAAATTATGTTATAATACAAGGCATAAGTGTATTAAATTAAATGTTTCAGGAGTTCTCAAATTGTAGGTAATTCTAGAGTGGAAGAGGTCTGAGTATAATAGAGGAAGTGACCTTGGAAAGAAACCCTCAAAATAAGGATTATGATTGTCAGACACATGAGCAGAAAGCATTTTAAGCAAAGAGAACAGTACAGTATGTACACAGAGACAGGGAATCAGATGATATTTAACAAGTGGAAATAGTCTGGACAATTGTAATGAGATAATAGTTTTCAAATCATTCTACAGATCAAATCTTCTGTTGAACATTTGTTACTATCAAATTTATATGCCCCGTTCTAGAAGGGATGATATAGTAGGTCTTGAAGGGAAACCCTATTTTTCTATTGAGAACTGTTTTCTCATCGATCTGAGGCCCAGTGTTTTGAAAGTACTGTAAGGGACAGATTGCAAAGGCAGACACTAAAGCAATTTAAAATAGATTACTCTGACTTCAGTGATCTGAAGGAATTTGAGCATGGAAAGGTTATAAGAAGGTGTATTAATATCATTTCACTACAAATCAACAGCTCATAATTTCATGTAGCAACAATGAAAATAGAAAACACATAATGTGTGAAGCATTCCTTGAAAGAATAGGCTGCAGTAACAATTAGAAAAAGAAGTCTAGAAAATGACTACATCAATGAAGATTATAAAATTCATATTTAATTGACTGAATAAACTAGGGTTCAAAAATTAAATGAAAATTGTATGTATGTCTTTATGATGCAAGATTTCCTATAAGCCTTTCTGGTACCCGTGCCTTTAGGTAAAATTTTATTGTCACACAATTTCATATCATCATATATCTTTCCTTGTGGTATATTGTAAAGGGTAGTTTTATACTAAATACTAATTATGGTAATTTGACTGAAAGCTATGTGCCTTACCATACAACAAAGTTCATGGAACTAGTCTACGACAATCTGTGGTACATCTTAGATTCTCAATACATTTTTTTATTCAATTTTTACACCTGAATAATGTTTTACATTTCAAGAAATTCACTAAATATTTCTGGAAAAATTATTTACATGTGAAATATTCAATAATAGCTGCATTTATTTTTGTCCCAAGTATTTCAAAATATAAAATAATTAAAATTGAGCACTTCCTCTCAATTTAGTGGGGGCAAAATATTGAGTAAATTAATTTTGAAACAAATTTCTTTAGATGAGTTCATGAGTTCTTATGTGAACAAAAAATATTGAGAACATTTGTTAAGTTCCATCTATCCAAATGTCTACTTCTTTAAAGCAAAATATATGTACATGTTGGTATTGGTTTACTTTTAGAATTCACCATTATATTGTGTAAGTTGATGTGAATTTTTTAAGCATAAATTGAATTTCATAAGAGCAAAATTACCTAATGAAGTCTTTCTTCATTAAATGATAAAAAAGGGGGTGTAACTACTGTGTCTTGCATGATGTAAAATGAAAATAACACAGAGATACTTTACAGAAATAAGCTCTTTTTTCTTCAGGATACTTGTTATCCCTTGTTCTACTGTCAAACAAGCACCATTGTTCTTATACCTTATTTTACTCAGAGAAAATGGAAAGTAAAGAGATTAAAGGACCTGAAGACTTCATATCTATTTATTTAGAAGAGACAGACAGTAAGGGAAATAAAGTTAATATTTATCAAGTGGGTCGTAAATGTGACAATACCTTAAACATATGCATATTGAAATATCACACCTGTCACAAATGGGTGATATATCACAAGTGGGTGTTTTCTTATTTCATAATTCACTTGTTCTGTGTCATATAATGAGTTGTGGAATGCTGCTCTCTTTGATGCTAAACTATGCTCCCTTAACTACAGCATACTATTTCCTAATTCTCCTGTCCTCCACTATAGCACCCCATACTGATATTTTTCTGAGAGACTTGAACTATTTTAGTAATGATAACTGCTGTTAGCCACACAGTGGGTACTGTATATTTTCCCACATTATAAACAAAATGGAAATTTATATTATCATTGGCAAAATGGAAGACAGAATGATGGTACAACATGAAGAACATGCCATGCTGACTCATAAAAACATCTAAAATAAGTTAAAAAAGAAGCTCTGTCAATCCAGAGCTGAATCAAGGTCATTAATCATTTAGGAAGAAGAGGACCAGGAGTTGGTAGGTGAGTAGGCAAAGAGCAATTTCACATTATCGTGGCTGTTGTAATTTTTTATTGTTTTTTTCTTCGGATTCCTTTTTTATATAATGACAAAATATACAGCACAATTTATTTTTAAATTCAAGTATGAAAATAGATCAGGCTAGGATAAAAACATTTAACTATAACAAAGAAATAAATATTCTTGTTGGAGAAATCAAGGCCATCTTGAAATTTTTCAGTCATTCAATTTCTCATGTCTGCCAAAAGTTCAGAATGGAAATTTTTCCTTAAGTCAAGCCCATAAATTAAAGGTAGCCAGCATAGAAGACATTCTGCTTGGCTAGTCCACAGGTCAGACTGACAGAGAGAAGTTATTTATTTAGTTAATTCAGTTAAACACTCATTCTTGATGTGAAAGAAGGGAATTCCATACACTTTGGCCATTCAGACTTTACCACTTATGTACATGAGAACGTTGAAAAAAACTTGATGTGTGGGGTTATGGTGGTGATGTGGGGAAGAAGTTCTTGTAATTATTGCTTAAAAGGATAGAAAAAATTTTGTGATAAAATGCTAATACATGGTTAGTGTTTCCAGACAAAAAGAATTATGGAAAGCATCTAAAATGTTGAAGAAATGTTGCGCATCAGTGTATAAGAGGAACAAAAGAGAACAATGAAATGAAGAAAGTATGAGACATTGTACTTTAAGTCTTATAGAAAGTTTAATGTAATGGAAGCTATAATACAGCCCACTGGAAGTTTTCTTCAATGAAACAAAGCAATTCTTCCTCCAAAAGAAAAAAAGAAAGAAACTGATAATCGATTTTCTCCCCAACAGGCAGTACTTCTTGGACAGTTACTGTGCAAGGTATTTTCTGCAGCAACCGACCAGATGGTCTGAGTAGGGAGGAAGAATAAGCAAGATGATGCAAGGGAATTGAGATCAGTCACTTTTATTTTAACATTTCTTCAAGTTTGATTGGGACGGCAGACAGCAAGAGCTTTCTAGTATGCACTTGATATGTTTCTTTTGGGAATCAATTTTTTTTGTCAGTACCAGGGATTGAACTCACAACTTTGCGCTTGCCAAGCAAGCACTTAAGCCACTGAGCCAAACTCCCAGCCCTTTGGGAATCAATTTATTTTGATATTTTACCTAAAACATCAAAATTATACACAGACTCAAAGGCTCTCAGCAGGACTTCATAGTTTGTTGTCCTAAGAATGGGCTCATACTCAATCTTCCAGCCAATTTTCAGTTCATTAGACAAGAGAACAGCAAGACCAACAATTTGAAATAAGTGTACCAAACAGTTAAAGGGACTATTTAACCATTCTGACTACATTTGTTGGAAAATTTAATTAAGTAGGAAAAAAAAAGATGTTTATTGTAATTGCATCGTCAACACGATTTTTAATAGATAAACTAATTCTAAATATTTAGCTTTAGGATGTCAGAAAACGGTACATTTTTACTTTATCAAAAAAGATTATGGCATAGCAATTGAAGTAATCCTAAACTGGAGAACATGAGTGAACTTCAACATTCCTTCATAAATTGTTTGCTTCAAATTTGTGACACATTTTACTTTAAAGATGATTGATAAATCAAGTGCACAGGTCAAACTGCAAGCCTGGAAAGGAATGTCAAAATCAGTCTGGGTTTCTGGTTTTGCCTCAAGAAATGAAGGACAGGGAACAGGGAGGTAAATTAAAAAAAAATTGCTTTCTTTACAGGGTGATCAGTTCAAGATAAAGTTTCAAAATAAGTAAGATTGGTCACAAGTGTTCTTCTTAGGACCACAAAAAGTTCAGTGTCTTTATGACACCTAAATACTACCACTGATCCATTCTTAATAGGCCTTACTGATTTCTTAAAACACTGAAGAATCCATAATTACCCATTTTATTTTACTCCAATAAAATTTCCATGCTTTCTTTTCAAATCATTCACTTTAAACCCCAGGATTAAGGAAAAAATGATATGTTTTAAATATCTTTCACTATGTGGATTACCAGTAAACTGTAACTATCGTCATTGATGTTTAAATTATTAAAATATGTTTAATTAATTAAAATATATAGCTTATCAATGGACTTTATTTTTGTTAATTATATGGGTAGAAACATCCAGCCAATGATGGATAAAAAAATTTTTCTGAGCTGAAGGTCAACAAATAGTCTAGTTGTTCCTGAATGGTCTTTATACTCTTTAAGATGTTTCTGATTGCTAGTTTCTTCCTCTTTAGCTCTTCATTGTTGTATTTGTTTATGTGGTACATAACTTTTTACAGTAATTTAATTACTCTTTAAGCAGTATTGGTAGTGGCATCAATATTAGGGCCTCCAGCAAAAATAAGACAGAAAAAGGATTCCTACAATTCCTACTTGTATAGTAAGTGTTTTAATATAGAGGAAGTACTTTTCCTTTCGTGAAAGAATGCACTGTGAGAGCAAAATTTGAAATTTATTTAGAGTTTGATCTTTAAAACTTTTGTATCAAATAGAAAGTGTAAACAAAGAATAAAAGTAAGATTAAACAAGGAAGTATAAATTTACTTCTCTGAGGTACAACATACAATTGACAGTTGAGGGACGTGCATACTGTCTCAGAAAGCAAATTAAATGAAAATATTCTCTCCAAAAACTAATGGATCTATTCACTGTGAGCTCATATATTCATTAAACATGGCTAGTTTGGGAAAGGGTCCCAGGGTATCATCCCAACTGCATGTCTTCCAAGGATAATTCTATGTATTTTACAGTAGTTCTCTTTCCTTTTCAATGATGAACATTTTAAAACATTGCACAAACTAGATTTTTGAAGATTCTAAACCTAGAAGAGAATTCTTCTAATAATGGAAAAGATATATGTTGTGTTAATTATGTACTAGATTCAATGACAAATGTATTAAACAGATTATCTAATTTAATTTTCATAATCCCATGAGATATACACCTTAACACCTCCATTTTGCAGATGAGAAAAATGAGGCTTAGTGAGGTTGTATATTATCTAATATCTCACAGATAGTAAGTGGTAGAACATAGACTGGAACCTGTTTCTGCTAGTGCAAGTGTGTGCTCTAAATCCATGATTTTAAACATGGATGCAAGCACTCTATGAACTTTGCAAGAAGATTCACTTGGGTGCTGGAAGTTAACAAAAATATATGTGTATTTAACTAAACACAAAAAATTCCTAAAATTTACCAATAGTTGGCATATTCTTTAGCATAATCGCCCTTACTAGATCTGTGTGTTAGATGGTCTAATATTATATATGCTACATGACGTATCTCAGGAAAGTGTGAGCATTTTAGTACATATAGAGATGACAATAGTGTCATGTTGGTGTTGGCACTTTGCCAAATATTATCATGTTACCATTTAAGTTAATTTTTGGGTTCTCTTTTTTTTTAGGGGGGGAGTGTTCTCTTAAGCAGTTATAAATGGATAATTTTCTTATTAAAGAAAACCTTAGCTATAGGTAATACCAAATGTAAGTACAAACAGAAAAAAGATTGGGCTGGCATTTTTAGTATGAGCTTTTCGTTAGAAAAGTGAGATAGTTGATGATAGAGAGGAATAGGATGAATATAATAAACCAAAAGAAAAATTAGAGATCTAATTGTGAAATAAAGACAAAAGAGAGAAAGAAAGAAAAAATAGAAACACAGGAAACAAAATTAACCATACACACCAAAAAACAACAAACAAATAAAAAGAAAATAGGCAAAATGGAACAGAGCACAAAAGTGAAAAGAAAGAAAAATTTAAAAGAAAGGGAATGGCCCTACCCACCTGCTTCTTTTCCATGTGCTTTTGTTCTCAAGCACAGTGTTGGTGCAACTAACTTAACCGCCTGCTGTCTCATATTGCTACTGTTCTTTCTGACTGACCCTAACCCTAAATCTAAAATGGGAAATAGACCTAAATAGATATTCCACAAAAGAAAATAGATGAATAAAATGTCACTAATCATCATGGAAATTAAAAATAACACTGAGATATCACCTCATGCTAATAAAAAAGACTATTATCAAAAAAGATAATACATGCTGGCACATATATAGAGAAAAAGAAGGTCTTGTATACTGTTGGTGAGCATGTAAATTGGTCCAGCCATTACACAAAACAACATGGAGGCTCCTCAAAAAATCAAAACAAAGAATACTTCCTGATCAACAAATACACTCTGCACTGCAGAGCATATATTCAATGGATATGAAATCATTATGTTGAAGAAACTTCTGCACACTCATGTTTGCTGCAGATCTATTCACAATACACAAAAATCAGAAAAAAATCTAAGTATCCACAAGCTGATAAAGGATTGCAGAAAATGGGGTATGTATATAGCATGAAATGTGAGTCAATCACAACAAAGATGAAATCCTGTCATTTGTGATATGGACAGAACAGGAAATTATGTTAAGTTGGAATAATACAGGTACAGAAAGCCAAGTAACTCATGGTTTCTCTCACATGTGAATTCTAAAAATGCTGATATAATAGAAGTTGGAAATAGACTGGAGGCAACAAGAGGCCAGGAAGAATGGAGGAATAATCAATAGATTATAAATTACTGTTAGGACCAAGTAGTTCATTTATACTATTGCACAGTAAGTTGACTATAGATAACAATAATATTCTGCATTTCTAAGAGCAAGAACAAAGGACTTTAAAAATTTTCACCACAAACAAATGACAAATATTTGAGGAGATGAATATGCCTATTTTGATTTAATTATTATGCAGTATTTACATGCACTGAACATTATATGGTATCTCATTAGTATGCACAACTTTTATTTATTTGTGTATCAGTTAAAAATAAAATAAATATAATTTTGCACTTATTTTAACTGCTATGGTGTTTTCTTTGGTAGTTTTTGTGAGATTTTGAGAAAGAATTGTATTAATTTTTCTTTTTCTGTTTGATGGAATTTAGCAGTGAATTCATTTGAATCTAGCATTATGTTTCTGAGGAAGGTTTTGATTATTTATTCAACCACTTGATACAGATTTATTCAGCTAGCTTATCATGTATTCACTGATAAAGAAGTTTACAAGTATAATTATAAGAATATATATGCTCTTTTTTCTTTACCAGTGTTGCATAATATTTTTGGTTTGTCCCAAGTGCTTTGAAAATTTATAAAAATTATGACTCCTTTCTCAGAAAAACATGCACACAGTTTTAAGAAATGTATCATAAAATTCCCTTTGTTTCTTCCTGTCCTTTACTTTTCTTCCAATTTCAGTTACTCGTATCTCCTACCTCCTAACTCTTCCTCTTTATGAAAATCTTCTGCTTCCAGTTCAAAATACCAGGTATAATTCTGCTTTTAACTTCTTTTGTTTCTGATTTTCCATTCTAAAGTTTAAAAATCTATTTGACATGGTTTTAGGGTAGGAAAGGGAAGAGAAAAAGAGTATGTTCCTCTTTTTCAGAGGTGGAGAGATAGAAAAAGGTGTTGATAATCAGGCAGTAATCATTTCTAACTGGTCATATTTTGAATTCTTGAGATGAATTTAAGCAAAGTAAGCACTTTTATTTCTTTTGCTCCATTGTACGTACTCACAAGGATGTATATAAATGTACAATGACAGAGAAAGAAAGACTTTTAAAGGTACTATATAAATGCAGCTTGGTATTAATTTTGTGTAGAATGACCTAGGGTAAAAATAGGAAAAAAATTACTAATATCTTTTTCAATAAAACAGTTTCATCCTATAGTGATCAGAATTACTACTCATGGTGAAAGTTTTTATATAACAATTGTTGTAGTACTTTTTTCTAGAATATTAAATGTTAGAATTAATATCTTGGCTATCACCTTTGTGAATCTAGTTCTTTTTGATGTTTAAACTTTAAGCAATCTTCTGTAATTAATTTTAAAATACTCTTTAAATTCACTTCTTATTGTAAATTAAAACTTCCTTTATTTGTCTTTCATAGAAACTTTAATGATATATAACTCTCTCAATTCATTTGGATTTTTCTGGGGTTTGCTGCTATCATGAGCTAGGCATTTTATCATTCCTGATCATGAAAATGATTCTCAAAGTATTAGTCACCACAGAATGGTACATTAAACTTAAAAAGATACAATTTAACTACATTTAGAACAAACTAAATAAAACTAAACAAAACCCAACTCATTAAAAATGATCCAAAACAACACATATGCCAGAAAACTGTGAATCACAAAAATCCTTACTTTTCTCTATTTTACTCTACAAGAATTAGCACCAGCTTCTTTAAAAGAGTCAACAATATGATCTGTAACAGAGCAGGGTTTCCATCTGGTTAGAGAGCAAATGATTCTCCACAGTTTTCAAAATAGTGGCATGTACATATTTTCACTACATTTAAAAATATATACTTTTGAAATACCTAATGGGAAAAGCATGTTAGTTGAGGATTAACTCCTGACTGTTTATGAGAAATAGTTTTTCTGTAAAGTGTCATGTAGCTGAATAATAAATCATCTAAGTTAATATCTTTATGGTGATTTTTCCAGAAAACACTATGCCAGAGAAGAGAGCAGAGAGAGTAGAGAAGTGATGATGAAGTATTTGTCAACCAGACGAAAAGGATCCTGGTCTCTTTATCAAGTCAAAATTAAAAAGAGAGAAAACTAGAAATTTTATGTTTAATTCCTAGAATTAAAGACATTTCTGGAACATACGGAGACAGTTATTCTGGTATAATATATAACTGCAGTATAGTATGGTTGCAGTAGGGTATGCAACAAAGAGTGAGTGATCAGAAGTAGCAACTATGGCCTCTTGCTAAGAGCCAGAAGGAATTGGCAAGAAAGCTATCAACTTTTCTTATTCGCAGCTGTAAATTCCATATTAATCTACAAATTGGCCTTATAATAAGATTATTGTTTCTTTAGACTTATAGATAAATGTGACATATGGTCCTCTATTTTCTATTCTTCTAAGATCAAGATATTTATAACTTTAGCACTATTCATATGTATAAGTAAAATGCTTCTTTATTCTAATTCTGGATAAATCAGCAGAGGCAATTTCAGCCACCATATAATTTAGAAGAGTGGGGAAAGATTTAATTTTATTAAACAAGATCATCAAAACCTAATGCCTGAAGATACGATGCAGGAAATTTTCAATGTAATTTGAAGGGAATTAGATGTGGATCCCTGTTGTAGCTAATGTCATGAATACCAGTCGTTATTTGCAGTTATTAGGAATGAACTTGAAAGTGTCTTACCTTTAGAATTTTGGAAGCCAGTGGCATCGTTCCACTAACAAATTAACTAAATTACTGGAAAGTATTTAATGTTTTTAAAGTTGAACATTTTTATTATATCTTGTAGCAGAAGGAAATATTTTTATATAAATATAGAATGATTATTGGAGATGGACAGTAGAAGTCCATTATATGTGGAAAAATTTATGCATTGTTGTAAATTAATGGGTAGTTTCTTGCTCAAAGTCATGCTCACCAGGGTTCTGATACATTTTGTAGATAAAATTTCTCAATGAGCCTACTGATTATTTAGGATAAGGACATATACCACAAGTTACAAGAGGAAAATGTTATTTCAACAGCTGAAAGAGAAAAAGAAAATTGATCCTTTATCAGCAAATGAATGTTTTCAAATTCATGCATGAACCCACTTTACGGAAGGGGTTATTGGTAAACTGTTATTAGATAAAATAATAATACCTCAAATCAATGATGAGATGAACAAGAAAACATATATCAGATCATTCTTCTTCTTTTTTTTTTTTTTTTGGTGCCAGGGATCAAACTCATGACCTCTCACTTGCCAGGCAGGCACTCATGCTGCTGAGCTATATCCCTGACCCTGAGATCATTATTCTTTTATGAGGTAGATTAATCTGCTATTTTTATTATAATTATTAACACATATTAATTGCTCAAATAAATGTGATATATTCTAATAATTCCATGCATGTGCATATCATGCATTGATCAATTTGTTTTTAGAGTTGTTTATTTTTGGTTAGTGTATATCAATCATACAGAATGATGAGCTTAATTTGGCATATTTGTGTACATGCTTATAACATACTTTTATCATTTTCATCACTGGTATTAATCTTCTTTTTCCTGCCCTCCATTCTTTTCACTTAATTCTACCTCTTCTTTTATAGTTTCCCCTCTACTTTCATGTCACCCTCTTATCTATCTATTTATCTGTTTATTTTTGAGAAAAAACGAGATATCACTTCTTAATGCGATATATAATAGTATTGTAGATGTTATGGTTTCAATGATTTCCCCTCTCAAACTTATTTTGCAATTTAATTGTCATTCAAGCTGAATTATGAGGTGGGGCTATTAAGAGGAGAAAAGGCCACAGGCACTCAGACCTCATGAATAGCAGTTTAATCCTGCTATTTTGAGAATAGGTTATTTATAAAAGAATGTGTTCAGCCTCCAACATTTGCCCCTTTAGCATGGGATAATGCAGCAAGGAGGCCCTTACCAGATGCCAGTTTCTCAATCTTGGACTTCTCAGCCTCCATAAACAAAAGCCAATAAAATCTGTCCATTATAAATTAATCACTCTGCAATATTCTGCAATAGCATAAAATGAACTAAGAGAGCAAAGAAGTAGGAATTGCTGTGAAAGAGAGGAACCATGTACATTCACTATACAAAGGTTTCCAAAAATATCTTGCAGAGAATTCAAGATCAAATAACTCTTCAATATCTTTTTTGAACCTCATTTTCTATTAAATGATTTAGGTTTTCTATTTAAAATAATTATATAGATAATAAATTCCCTTACAATTTAATAATTAAAATGTAATAATTCCATTTTCATTTCAACCATAAGTATGTTTATGGGTTCCAAGTTGCTATTAATAAGACTTTTTGAGTTTATTTATTTCTGATTTTGAATCTATGGAAGAAACTCTGTGTATATTATTAAAAGGGAGAATACTGCATTCATGACTTTCTCTTCACCATTTTGGAGAGAAAGATGTGTTGATGAAAACATTTAGTCAATATTGCTCACTTTCTCCTTGCCTCATTTAAGGAAAGACATTGCAGGAGAAAGAAGAGGCATTAAATTTGGAGATAGGCTTGGTTTAGCCACTTTTTATCCCTTCTTTGGGTTTAATTTACTCATCTGCAACATAAGTGTTCCAGTATCTACCTCGAAGGTAATGAAGCTTCAATGAGATGGCACATATGAAATGCCTGACGCAAACTTAGCATTTAATAAAATCTAATGAGAAGACTTAGACCAAAGGCAGGATGCACAGGAGGACATCCTACCTGAGTCTGTGCAGCTCACAAGCTTAACTCCTTTGACTGGTGACTGATTTGTTGGTATGTGGAGTCTGCAGAGGAGGGAGCAGGGCAGAGCCACATCAGTCAAAACCATCTTCTGCAGAATCACAAGCCAGTGCATAAAAGCAATTACACTCTCCTGAAGACATCAGTTGGAGAGCATGCATAGGCGCATCACTGACTTCATGGACCCTTACTTGCCAGTGAATCTGCTTGCTGATTTCACAATCATGGAGGTGAATAGGAAGAGTTCTGAAGGCAAGAATTGAGTCAGCGTGAAACTCTGCCTGTAAGTGTACAACCTGGGAGAATTCAGTCCTGAGACTGGGAAAGCTTCAGTTTTGCAGTGGAAAGGTCACAGGTAACACTGAGTTATGAAAATATAGACATTTTGGCAAAGAGTTCATGTGTGAATTACATACACACTGTCTTGCTGGAGTTCCTAATAGACATGTTCTAGTTTTTCATGTTTTGTTTTGTTTTGTTTTTAGCTTTTGATTTTTTCTTTATTGTGTGGTTAGGCTTTTTAATGGATTTTGTGTTTATTTGGTTTGTTTTTGTTTATTTTTTCTTTCATTTTCTTTGATTTGTTTGGTGCCTAATTTCTCATCCACATTTCATTATCTAGCTTCTTCTAAAGCCCCTGTATCAATATCATTGCCTCATTTCTTAATTATTTTTCCCAGTATATAAGCTCCTCACGAGGTTTTGATTTGCCATAGTCTACTATCTCACAGTTACTCCAGTCTTCTCCAGTATTAACCCTCAACACTTCCCATCCTGTTCCTTTGGTTTTTCCATATCTTATCTACCTACATGTCAACCTGAAATTTTTTTCCACATTACAGGCATACAATCCTTGCAACAGATTCTGACAGCCACATAGTTTTCTCAATCAGAAATTAATCTTTCCTCCTTCTGTATCTCACTGTTGCCCCCAGAAATACTTCTCTAAAACTCTCAACACTAACACTTCCACTCAAGAAAACGTACTCCACCAGAATCTGACCCCACCTCAAAATTTTTTCCCACCTGTCAGTATCACCATTACCAACCTCTCCACTTACTATTTTACATTTCTCTTTCACTCACTCTTCAATCACTTCCCTCAACCTTGCCTATATCACTGGGGAAAAACTGCTTACAATAAATTAACAGAGTCTGCATAGTGGAATGTCAAAGGGTAAAAATATAAATGCATGATCTATCATGTGAGATCAGTGTTACTGATAACTCTATAATCAGAAGTAATTTTGCCTGCAAAATATAAGGACAGAGTCCAAATCACTTAAATTAAATAAGTGACATGGTAAATACTATCTTTGGACATATAAAGCTGAAAATACATCACAGGGAGGCAGTCTCTTACTAAAATCTTCGTATAAACTGTAAGCTTTCCCTATCCTACTAGATCTCAACTCAGAAAAACAAAAAACAATGTGGGGGAGGAATAGAAGCAAAAAAGCATATATAGGTATACACAGGATCATGATAAAGAATGGGGACAGAAGACAACCAACAGAAGATCTCCCAGCTCTCCTAAGGCAGATCACGGGGACACAAGTGCACAAATGGAAAGGAAAACAAATTGTTATAATGTGACCCCCTGTTGCCTGAGAGTACCCACCCTTGTCCTGCTCTTGTAAGGACACAATGCCACGATTAACACAAGTTGTACTTTCCCAAGCACTGTGTTTCTGTTCTGTATTGTGCCACTCCCCCAAAACCTAGCCAGGCTTGAAAATCCCCCAACGAATGAAACTGTCCCCCACCCCAGGTGTTTGCAGTTTTACTGCTTAAAAGCGGTTTGTTTCCTCAGCTCAGCGCGCAGTCTTCCCTATGTATATGGGGACACTGCGTTGCCAGGCCTGCGCTAATAAAGAGCTCTAATTTTTCCAATTGGCTTTTAAATTGAGAGTTTTTGTTGGGATAGAGCATTGGATACATCATTTGGGGGCTTGTCCGGGATTTATTAGAGATCCCCACCGCTCTTCCCCTCTAACCAAAACCTGCTACAATTGGTGAGTACCTCGTCTGGGTGATTTGAGCTGTGCACAGTCTTGGAGGAGTATTCATCCTCGTTTGAGTGGAGAGGACGCCCTCCGATTTGTCTGAGCCAAGGCTGTGGTTTTTGTTGACAGGTATCCCGTTTGTTTTTGGGTCTGAATTCGACCCGTTTGGGGATGCCAGTCTCTAGATAGCTAAGCCAGACTCTGTGTTTGACATTTTTGCCTCCCAGACTACTAAGTTTTAAAAATTTTGACCGGTCTGTCTCATTTATGTTTTCTCTTTGTATTGTTTGTCTTGTGTTTGTGATATTAGCTTCCTTTTACTTCTGACAGGTTTTTTTCCTTTCTAATCTAGCCTCCTCTTCACAGCATCAATGGGCCAAGCAGAGTCTAAGTCAGCTTCACCTACACCCACCCCCCTCAGTCTGGTTCTTGATCACTTTAAGAAATTTAAGAAGTGGGCAGCTGGGTATGGGGAACCTGTATACCCTGGTAGACTCAAGGTCTTTGTCACCCAGGAATGGCCAGCTGGCACAGGAGAAAGATGGCTGTCTATAGAGAGTTTTGATATGGGTACAGCTCAGGCCCTCCGAAAATATGTCTTTGGCCCTCCCTCTCACCCTGATCAGATTGTTTACATTCAGATTTGGATTGACCTGAAGTATGATTCTCCCCCATGGATACAC
This sequence comes from Dasyprocta punctata, assembly GCA_004363535.1. Classification (NCBI taxonomy): domain Eukaryota; kingdom Metazoa; phylum Chordata; class Mammalia; order Rodentia; family Dasyproctidae; genus Dasyprocta; species Dasyprocta punctata. The sequence continues at coordinate 14,553 of RJWM01008530.1, read as the reverse complement.
CGAGCTCTCTGTACAGAACTCGTCACCACAATGAAAATGAAACCAAAACCTCCACCGAAGGATACGCATCCTTCAGCGCCCCCTGTTCTTCCAGAAGTGGAAACCCCTGATGAAGAGCTTCTCTTACCCCTTCCTTACCAATCAGCACCCTCTTCCCTACCCCCTGACTCTTCCTCTGAAACCACCCAGCTGCGCTCCCCTCCCCAGATCCACAGCCCTATTAGGACTCGGAGCTGTCCCCGATCCCCGCCCCCAGACTCTACCTTGACTCCGATTTGCCCCCTCTGGGAGATCCCAAATCCCCAAGACCCAGGCTCCACTGTTTTTGTTTAGACCCCTTCTCCACGTCTGATCTTTATAATTGGAAGACCCAAGGATCCGGAAAACCTTATTAAGCTGCTTGAATCTGTCTTCTCTATCCACCGCCCTACATGGGATGATTGTCAACAGATACTACAACTTCTCTTTACAGCCGAGGAGCGAATACATATCTGGACCCTCGGCCAGAAGGGCGTCCGAGACCTGGATGGGTCTTCCTCTTCAGACTCGCAGCAAATAGAACACCTGGTCCCTTCAACCCGCCCAGACTGGGATCCGAATACCAATCAAGGAAAGGAGGCTTTAGAACAATATCGCCAGAGATTTTTAGAGGTGTTAAGGGCTGCAGCCAAGAAATCCACGACCGAGGTAAGAAAATTGGCTGATGAGTCACCCTCTGTGTTTTTTGAGCGCCTCCTAGAGGCATATCTTTTATATACACCAATAGATCCGGTAGCGCCAGAAAACGCGACAGCAATTAACATCACTTTTGTGTCTCAGTCGGCCCCTGACATCAGATTAAAATTACAAAAGCTGGAAGGATTTGAGGGAATACCCCTTAGTCAGGTGATAGAAATAGCCCATAAGGTCTTCACTAACCGAGAGAACCCTCTGAAGCAAACAATAAAAAGATTACTAAAGTATTAGAACTTCTTACGGAGCGGGCTTCTACTAGTTCTATGAGGATGCTGCCTTTAACCAGCTAGAAAAAGGCTCTCACTGAAGCACCCACCTTGGCTTTACCTGATCTACGAAAACCCTTTTCACTATGTAGATGAAAAGAGACACATTGCAAAGGGGGTCCTAACTGGGGCCCTGGCAGAGACCGGTGGCTTATTTGTCCAAAAGACTCGATTGCATGGCTGCACGATGGCCACCTTCTCTGCGGATGATAGCTGCAGTAACCTCATTAGTTAAGGGGCACAAAAACTGACTTTTGGGCAGAAAGTTACGGTTGTTTCCTCCTATTCACTGGAGACCCTCGTCTGGTCACCTCCTGGCAGATGGCTCTCAAAAGCCAGGATAATACATTACCAGGCCCTATTGCTGGATCCCTCTACCCTCCAGTATCAGACTACTTCGGCTTTAAACCCTGCTGCCCTATTGCCTGATGATGACCCCTCTGAGCCCATCCAGCCCATTCATGACTGTTCAGAGGTAATTGATCATAGTCAGAGCCTTCGTCCAGACCTGACTGATGAGCTCTGCCTGGAGCACCTCTGCATTTCTCTGATGGGAGCAGTTTCATTCAACAAGGTAATAGAGTCGCAGGTACAACCGTAACCACTGAATCACAAGTCTTATGGGCACAAGCCCTAGAGCTAGGAACATCTGCACAAAAGACTGAACTCATTGCCTTGACAGAAGCCTTAAAACTGGCAGAAGGAAAGCAGATTAATATTTACACTGACAGTAGATATGCCTTTGCCACAACTCATGTCTATGAAACTATTTATCAGGAAAGGGGCTTACTGACCTCAGGGGGACAAAAGATCAAAAATGCTCCTCAAATACTTGATTTGCTAGCCACCATTTGGCTGTCAAAAGAGGTTGCCATCATACACTGTAATGCCCATCAAGTGGGAGAGAACCCAGTCTCACGCGGGAACAACCTGGCAGATACCATGGCCCAAGAGGCGGCCACAAAACCAGTGGGGGCTGGAGACACTGAGCCAATTCCCATGCTGTTATTGATTCCACCTGTATTGTCATAACCCACATACAGCCAAAAGGACCTCCATTTAGCTGCCCAACTCCAAGCAAAGCCTAATATCCAAGGAGGTTGGTATCAACTGCCAGACAAAAGAGTTCTGCTGCCCGAGGCTCTAAGGAAAGAGCTGATTCAACAGGCACACCAATCTACCCATTTGGGAGGCTCAAAATTGGCTGAGCTTTACAGAGACTGATTCTTCATTCCACAATTATCTAAGTTGACCCAGGAAGGAAGTCTCAAATGTCCACAATGCCAGTTGATAAATCCTAAGAAAACTCAGAACATTGAGACCAAACGTTATCAAGGGACCATGCCAGGATAACATTGGGAAATTGATTTTACAGACATGGGAAAGACTGGATTACAAGGACATAAATATTTGCTGGTAATAATAGATACTTTTACTGGCTGGGTAGAGGCATATCCCACCAAGTCTAAATCAGACCTATTTGTGGTTAAAAGACTCCTCTATGAGATTATACCAAGATTTGGCCTGCCGTTATCTCTGGGGTCTGACAATGGCCCGGCTTTCATAGCCCAGATAACTCAAAAACTAACACAAGCATTAAAAATTAATTAAAAGCTCCATTGCACATACCGACCTCAAAGCTCAGGTCAAGTAGAAAGGATAAATCAGACTTTAAAGTCTACAATATCTAAGTTAGCTCTAGAGACTGGTGAAAATTGGGTAAGCCTCTTTCCTTTTGCCCTCCTCTGTGCATGCTGTACCCCCTATGTGTCTGGTATCACCCCCTTTGAGGCCTTATATGAGAGGCCACCACCTCTAATCCCCAGGATTTCTGAAGAAAAATTAGCTGATTTTACTAACCAAGATCTCATTAAGTCCCTCCAGGCACTCCAGCCTGTACTGACATCTGTACATTGCTTATTCAAACATCATCACCTTCCCCCTTCTGAGATCTCATCACAGGACAGTCCCCCTCCTGAGCCTCTCTGGGAAGGACCCTACACTGTCGTCCTCAGCACTCCAACTGCAATCAAAGTAGCAGAAAAGACCGCCTGGATACATCACAGCTATTTCAAGATCGCCCCCTCAGAGATCCCCGGAGACAAGCCAACAGATAAGTGGACTGTTAAAACCTCCTCAGACCCAACTAGTGCAAATCCTGCCCCAGGTCTTCTGGCACTCAGGTAAACAAGGGAGACTCTCCCTCCTCATAGAGCAGTCGAGTCCCCATGTCTCTAAATGAAGCCCCATACCCCCAGTCTTAGCAGGGGTGAGCATCTTTAGAGCATTAAGTCTGGGAGCCACATCTTTGGGAGTGGGCCTTTATCAAAATGAGGCATTGTCACATCAGGTGGATATAGACTTACACAGACTCCATGACTCTGTGGCTGAATTGGAAACCTCTTTAAATTCCTTAGCTGAGGTGGCCCTTCAAAACCGCAGAGGCCTAGATATACTTCTGTTAAGGCAAGGGGGGCCTCTGCTTAGCTCTGGGAAAAGAATGCTGCCTTTATGCTAATCGGTCCAGAGTAATCCGACAGAATTTGGCAGAACTACAGAAAGCCCTATAAAAATGAGACAAGAGACGAGCAGGTCCCAACTGGTATAAACAACTTTTCTCCACTTCCCCATGGTTAACTTGTTTAGTCACAGCAATAGCAGGGCCTCTGATGATAAAATTGCTCATATTAACTTTTGGACCATGTATTTTTAACAAATTAACTGCCTATGTAAAACACCAAGTTCAGTCTGTAAAACTAATGCTGTTGCAAACTCAAGGATACGAACTACTAGATACAGATGTAACAATACCCTAAAAATAATAGTCACCAAAGATTTGGCGACTTACAAAAAAAACAGTGGGGAATGTTATAATGTGACCCCCTGTTGCCTGAGAGTACACCCCCCCTTGTCCTGCTCTTGTAAGGACACAATGTCCCGATTAACACGAGTTGTACTTTCCCAAGTGCCGTGTTTCTGTTCTGTATTGTGCCACTCCCCCGAAAACTAGCCAGGCTTGAAAATCCCCCAATGAACGAAACTGTCCCCCACCCCAGGTGTTTGCGATTTTACTGCTTAAAAGCAGTTTGTTTCCTCAGCTCAGCACACAGTCTTCCCTATGCATATGGGGACACTGCGTCCCCAGGCCTGCTCTAATAAAGAACTCTAATTTTTCCAATTGGCTTTTAAATTGAGAGTTTTTGTTGGGATAGAGCATCAGATACATCACAAATACCAGGTAGTGGAACTCTGTGACAAGTTTGAAGAAGAGATGAAGAAACTTCGTGATTTCAAAGAGGAAGTAACCCAACATTTCATGAAATTATCACTCAAAATGCCCAATGTGTATTCAGAAAAAATAAGTGAAAAAATGGAAAACCTGACTACAGTAGTTAAAAACATGAATGACAAATTCAATGAAGATACCACGAAAAGATACCAGACAAAAATATCTGAAAAAAAATTCTTGAATTCCAGAAATGAGCAATGTGAAAAGAGTATCAGAAATTAAGGACAAAATGGTAAATTATTGAGAAGTACACAAAGAAGCTACAAAAAAATAAAAATAAAAGAACATGAAAAGACCATCCAAAAGCTACTAAAAGACACTAAGAAGATTCACAGAGAGTGATTTGGAGTTAGAGAAAAGCTATAGGGTTGGGGAAAGAAGAGCCTAGACTAAACACAAAGTATTTGCTGAAGAAGGCAAATAACTCTAGTCATGGAAAGATTTTCAACATATCTCTCCCAATGTAGATGCCCACTTTTGTCAGTGTACTCAACTTCTATGGATCTGATAAAGAAAGTTGACATGTAAGTATGTAGAGTTCTATATTTTAAAAACATTAACTTTTTGATCAATTTAAATTTTTATTACAAAAGTTGGCTGTACTCAAACAACAGGTAATATATATCAGGGACCTGGCCTAGATCCCCAATCTTTCAAATGAGTGTACAGTGAAAGCTTAAATAAATGAGACAAGTGGTATGATCTTATGGCTCCAGGAGGGTCAAAGCCCTTTGCAGAGTTCTTGACTCTGAGGCTATCATGAGGGCTAAGACAAAGAGCCTCTGTCGGCCGCCCGTATTTATTTTCATAATAAACAAAAAGAGGGGATATTGAGGAAAGCAGGGGATGAGCAGGACTTTGGGAGTCACTTCAAGGACTTCTCCAAGTAGTAAACTGTGCCAACTTTAGGAGAACTGTCTTGTCTCCATGATGACATTTAAGGTGGGAGTGAGACGCCTGCAGGTGTGCAATGTCTGCAGCTGCAGTCTCTTTTTAATTGGGTCTGAGCCAGGCATTGTAGGCAGTGGCCTTATCTTGCCCTTTGAGGTATCTCTGGCCTCACAGGACACTACAGGCCTCAGCCAGGACCATTCATAGAGGTCCACTTACTATGAATCAGCTCCCGTCACCAGACAAGTGTCTTAGGCCTTGGACAGGCTCACAGATAAACAGAAAGCCAATTAGTTAATTTTAAATCCTGCTCAGAACCGCTTCATAGTGGTCTCCAACAGTTATAGAAGAAAGGATTTTTGTAGCCTCCATATAAGAAGTAGAGATGGAAGGAATCTGGAAGTTCTTTCTGTTGATCAGATCAGAATTGTAGGAAAAATCTGTATCATAAAAATCTAGTTTCCAGTTCTTCCTGTCTGACACAACAACAGTGTAGAACTTTTGGTTAAAATAGTATAGACTTCAGTTCTTGTCCTTTGTAAAATACAGATATTAGTGTCTACTTTGTAGTTTTGTTATATAAGTGAGTTACAATAAATGAAGAATCCAGGTAGGCAACATGGTGCACATAAAAGTATCATGAATTGCCAGTACCACCAAAAAAAAAAAAAAAAAAAAAAAAAAAAAAAAAAAAAAAAAAAAAAAAAAAAAAAAAAAAAAAAAAAAAAAAAAAAAGCATCATGAGTTCAAACCAAGGTTGAGGAATTAATGTCTTAGTGAGACCTTGTTTTAAAATTTAAAAAAAGATGTCTGAGAATGTAGTTGGTGTGAATGCCTTGGGTTTAAATCACCAGTACAAAAAGAAAGAAGGAAGGAAGGAAGGAACGAAGGATTGAAGGAATGAAAGAGGAAACCCAGAAAGTACATGACATTTAGCATGTACTCCATAATGTATCACCATTAGGTTTACCTATTTTTCAGGTATTACCAAACTTATTCATTAAATATTAGAAAAATGTAACCCCCATGCTAAAACAAGCAATGTGTGCAAAGGTTTCTTCCTTACCTCATTCTTTCCAAAGGAAAGTTTAGTCTATTTATATTTTCATAAACACAACATTTTTAAGATTTAAATTTTTATTACTAATTGTTTTCAGTACATAATGATTATATTCCATGAGGGTAGTTGATATATGTACATAATACATAATACATAATCATTCTTAATCCTCTTGCTTTCCCATACTTCCATCTCTGTCTTTCTACAGGTACACTTTTCCTTTTGCAAAAGACCTATCTCCCTACTTCCTATTATCTATCTTTTACCTTGCTTTAGATTTATATTTTAGGTTTTTCAACTAAAAGAAACCATGGTATTTAAGCTTGTGGGTCTGATTAATTTCACTTAACATCATTTTGGGAAGATATCTAGAAGGAGGATAGATGAGTTGAATGGAATTTCTGATTTTAGTTTTTGAGGACTCTCCATGCTTATTTTGTAGTAGTTTTACTACCTGACATTCCCACCAACAATGTAGTATTCCACCCTTCTCTCCAATGTCTCTCTGGCTTTTATTACTGTTTGATTTCTTGATGGTAGTTAATATTTTCGGAGTAAGATGGAATGTAAATGTGTTTTACTTTGGATTTCTGCAATAGTCAGAGGTTTTGAATGTGTTTGTATGTATTTATTGGTCTTTTATACTCATTCTGCTGAGAAGTGTCTACCTATTCATTTCACCTGCCCATTTTTCAATTGGGTGTTTTATAGTTTAAATTTTTTACTTCTTTACATATTCTTCATATTAGTCTCCTATTGAGAAATACCAGGCAAAAATTGTTTTCCATTCTGTAGGATGTAGTTTAACTCTGTTGGTTGTTTTCTTTAGTGTGCAGAAGCTTCTAAATTTGATATGATCTCACTTGTTGATTACTGAAATTACTTCATGTGTAATTAGTGTTTGGATTACAATGCCCTTCTCTATGTCTATATCTTCAACAATTTTGTCTATCTTATGTTCTAGAATAAGAGTTTCCATTTTAACATTTGCATCTTTGATTCATTTTTATTTTAGTGCAGAACATTGTGAGAAATACGGGTCTAGTTTCAATCTTCTTTATGCAGACAGACAGTTTTCCCAGCAAAATTTTAAAAGAGGCTATCATTCCTACAACATATGTTTTTAGGTCTTTCGTCAAAGATCAGGTAGCTTACTATGCCTGGGGTTGATTCTTGTATTTCTTTTCTGTTCCCTTGATCTTCTTGTCCATTTTTTTTGTGGTAGTACCATGCTGTTTTATCACAGTAACTTTGTAATATAGTATGCAGTCTGAGATTGTGATACCTCCTGCCTGTGTTTGTTGCCCAGGATTGTTTCTGCATCTTGGTTTCTTCTGGTTCCATATAAAATTTAGAGGTGTTCTCTAGTTCTGTGTGGTATTTTGATTGGGAATGCATTAAATCTCTGCACTAGTTTTCCAGTATGGCCATTTTCATAATATTTATTCTGCCTATCTCCAAATGGGATATGTTTCCGTTTTCTGTTTTCCTCCTCAATCCTTTTTCAGAGTACTGTACATTTAATTTGCTTTCTTTATTAGGTTAATTTCTAGGTATTTAATTTTCCTTCATGCCATTGTGAATGGTATTATTTTTCTAATATCTTTCTCAATGTGACTTAGTTATTGATGTATAGTAAGGATATTAATTTTGTGTATCAGTTTGTATCTTGCTGTTTTACTGAATTTGTTTATTAATTCTAAGAGTGTTGGGTGGACTTTTAGGGGTCTTTGCTGAGGATCATGTCTTCTGTCAATAATGACAATTTATCTTCTTCCTTTTGAATACATATTACTTTTATGTATTTCTCTTGCTTAATTATTTTACCTTGAGTACTACATCTAATAGTTTTAATAGTGGCCATCTTTATATTTTTCCTGATATTAAAGGGAAAGTTTTCAGGTTTTCCTTGTTTAATATGTGCTTAGTGATAGTTGTGACATAAATGGCTTTTATCAGCTTATGATAAAGTCCTTCTATACATAATTATTTCAGGGCTCTTATAATAAATCAATGTTGGATTTTGTCAAAAACTTTTCTGCAACTATTCAGATGATCATATGATTTTTGTCCTTGCTTGTTTATATGTGTCCTTGCTTGCTTGTGTCCTTTATGATATTTTTGATGATTTCTTGCATAATGTTTGCCAGTATTTTGTTGAAGATTTTTCCATCCATATTTATTAAAGTGATTGACATCTAGTTGTTTTTCTTTTAGTTGAGTCCTTGTCTGTTTTGGAAGCACAGTAAGCCAGCCCCCAAGAATGAATTTAGAAACACTCATTCCTATTCAATTTTGTTAAAGACTTTGAGGAGTGTTGGCATTAGATCTTTCCTGAAGATCTTACAGAAAACAGGAGTGAATCCATCCTCTTTTGGGCTGTTCTTAGTTGGTAGATTTTTTTTTACCATTTTAATTTAATTGTGTGTTATTGGGTGATTCAGTATTTTTATATCTTCTTTGTTAAGGTTTAGTAATTCAAATGTATTTAGGAAACTGTCCATTTTTTCTGGATTCTCCAATTTATTGAAGTACAGGTTCTCAAAGTAGTTACCAGTGATCTTTTTAATTACAGCTTTGTCCATGATGATTTCACATTTTTCATTTTTAATTGCATTGATTTGTGTACTTTCTTACTTTTTTGTTAAAATGAACTAGTATTTTGTTAGTTTTATTTATTATTTTGAAGAACTAGCTCTTTGATTCATTGATTTGTTGTAACATTTTTGTCTGTTTTATTAATTTCTGTTCTGATCTTTCTAATTTCCTTTTCTGTACTACTTTGGATTCAAAATATTCTTTCCCTAGGAACTTGATGTGCATAATTAGGTATTTATTTTGGCTTACTTTGTTTTTCTACTGTGAGCATTCATACATACAGAGATCCCTTTTCCATCCTCTTTGTAGTCTGGAAAGTTTGTAATTGTAATCGCATGGAAACATTATTGGGGCTCTAGTGAGTTAATTCCAATCTACCACTTTCAGTGCAACCCATGGAAAAAATAAAGAAACTAATGCATATTTATAATTATGGAAAGTCAAGAGGTCCTAAGTCTGGCCCAGATGAAGGTTTATTGGAACAAATGCTTCAATGAGCGCCTAACCCAGATTTTATTAATTCATGAGGAAGGGAGTAGCTTGAGGATAAGTGACTGTGTGAAATGTGGGAGATATGTGAGTACTGTGAGCTGGGCTGTGTAGGAGGCCTGAAAGCCCCTTTCCAATATGCAGAGAGAAGAACATGCAGAAAGAGCAATCTGTATAACACAATTTAGGTAGCATTTAATGTTTAAGGAGTGGTGCTTCAGCTCTGATGTACAGACTTTTGTGCTCTGAGAAGATATAGCCTCTTAGTTTGAGGCTTGAAACTGGTTGACAGTCCTGGAGCCATGACTCGCTCTTTCTGCTTGGTTCAACCATGGGAGTCAAGGGTGGGAAAAAGACCATTGGCTGTCACCTAACTTCAAAGATTACACATCTCAACTAGTCCTGTTTATATTGCTTAGAGCCAACTGAAGGGAAAAGTAAATAGCTTCGCAGTTTTGTATATATCACTACACGGAGATAGGGCTAGGTTTAGCCAAAGTGGATAAAATTGCTCTGTATTCAAGGAGAGACATTCAGGTGGTCTTCCACACATTTCTATAAATTCCCTCTTAGGGCTACTTACACATAATCCATTGTATGTTGTGTTGTAGTAATCATTTGATTCTAGGAACTGTCCAAATAGTCCTTGATTTCTTCAATGAGATGCTGATTCTTTGAGTCTGCTGCTCAGCTTCCATGTGTTTGTATAATTTTTGTGTCTACTTTTGCCATTGATTTTTAGTTTCAATGAACTATGATCTGATAACTGGCATGGTATAATTCCAGTTATTTTGAATTTAGTTAAATATGTTTTATGGCTTGGTATATGACCTATTTTGGAGAAAGTTGTAAGTGGTGCTGAGATGAATGTGTGTTCCGTTGCTGTTGGGTCAAATACTGTGTAGATATTATTAAATCCATTTTTAATGGTTTTATTAAATTCTGATATTTGTCAATTTTGGGTGTAGTTTATGTATTTGTGACAGTAGGGTATTGAAGTCCTCAGCTATAATTATGTCTATGTTTACCTGATCTTTTATGTTCAGTAATGTTTTTTGAATTTAGTTGACATATTATTGTATGATGCATATGTTTATAATTTTTATTTCTTTCTTTTGGGTTGCTTCGTTAACCACATGTAGTGACATTCTTTGACTCTTCTGCTCAATTTTTGATTGAAAACCACATTGTCTGAAAAAAGGATATCTACCTCTGTTTCTTTTGGGGTTTTAGTTGACTGGACTACTTTTCCAGGCTTCGGTTTTCAGTGTATTTTTTGTATTAACAGTTTATTGTATACAGTATACTCTTGGGTTTTAATTTTTGATCCATTCTACCAGTCTTGGTCATTGTATTGGGATATTGAAACTATTCACATTGAGAATTATGACTAAAAGTATTGATTTATATTTCTAATTGAATTATTTTCATTTTGCTCATTTACATTCTTTCTGTTCTGCTTAACTGCTCACCCTGGTTGGTATATTCATCCCATTGAACTGTTTACGTGGTCGTGAATGTTTTAAATTGTTCTTTGTCATGGAAAGATTTTATTTATTCAGTAATAGTTCAAGATAGATTTGCACTATATCAGTCTGGGTTGGAAGCTGTTTCCTGTAAAGCTTAATTTCAACCTCTCCTGACCTTTAAGGTTTCTGTTGAGAACAGTACTGCAATCCTAATGAGTTTAAAATTGTAAGTGATTTGTTCCTTTTCTCTTACACCTTTTAAGATTCTCTTATTTCATTGGACTTTTGAGATTTGATGTTGATGTGTTATGGAAAAGGTCTTTTCTTCTCATGGTTATTTGAGGTATTTTTATGTCCAGATTATCTATATGTTAAATTATTTCTCAATATTTGAATTTTTTTCTACTATTTATGTGAACAGGTTTTTTTATGTCATTTGTGTTGTCTTCTGATTTTTTGCTAATTTCATTTAATTTTAGATTAATATTCTTTGTGTTACCTAGAAGCTTTTGGACCCATTATTTATGTTCATTTGTTCTTAAGATATCTGAGTATATGGTCACTGATATCAACCATATATTCCAGTTTTGATGCTCTCTTCATGCACTGATCACTTCTACTGCCCACACTTTATTTTTGAAAGTATTAAGATTTATTAAATTAATGTCCTGTTGCTAAAATTTAGATGGTTCCTTTTTTCCTGTGTATGCAAGTGTTGGATAGAATTTCAATTTCAATAGGATATAAGACATTTACAAAATATTGTGTCTTAAAAAGAATCAAACATATTAGCATGAAATTTTCTTTTCAGTGAAATAAAAGAAATGTAGTATAAATGAAACAAAGTGGTGTATATATTAAATTTTTTTATTTTGCATACTTTAATTTCAGAACAAAGTAAGCAAAAAATAAGATCACAATACACAGCATCCAACCCTGCTGTCAAATTATGGAGGGTACAGGGTTCAAGGCCCTTGCTTCCTTCTTTCAACACAGGGCAGGAGAAACCACTAGACATCAGCAGAGGGGGCGAAGTGGGACAGGGCCACTCAGACTGCTGGGGAGCTGTGGGGACACTATACAGAGGGCACAGGTTTCCTTCAGTGGGAGCTCCGCCTAATCAACTTCTTCCATTCAAGATGCATTCTCATCCCCTTCAAGGGGAGGGATTTCATCAGGAACAGCAGCATACTGAGTTCCTCTGCAGTCACCTCATCGTCGCCAATGCCCAGGCCCAGCTTGATCATGTGGTAGACATGGTTGGAGTGGGTCTGGCAGTCCTCCAAGGAGAAGCCAGAAGACAGCAGTGCATTCTCAAACAGCAGCACCACCAGGTCCTTGACAGCTTTGTTGTTCTTGTCAGCTTCAGCCTTCTGCTGCAGGGTCTCCACAATGGGGTGGTCAGGGTTGATCTCCAGGCGCTTCTTGGCCATCATGTAACCCATGGTAGAGTTGTCATGGAGGGCCTGAATTTTCATTATCCATTCCATGTTGGCTGTCCAACCATAGGTGCTAGTCATGATGCAGCAGGGTGAAGACACAAGCCTATTGGAGATTGTTACCTTCTCAACCTTCTTGTCCAAGATTTCCTTCATGAGTTTGCATAGGTTTTCAAACTTAGCCTTGCTCTCCTCCATTTTTTTCTTCTCCTCCTCATCCTCAAGTAGCTCCAGCCCTTCCTTGGTCATGGAGACCAGGCTCTTCCCATCAAACTACTTGAGCTGCTGTATGCAGTACTTGTCAATGAGCTCAGTCATGCATACCACCTCAAAGCCCCATTTCTGCATGCACTCTACAAAGGCAGAGTTGGCCACCTGTTCCCTGTTCTCTCCAGTGATGTAGTAGATGAACTTCTGCATCTCCTTCATGTGAGACACATACTCAGACAGGGATGTCATCTCATCTCCAGACTGAGAGGTATGATAGCACGGCAGCTCAGAAAGGTGTTGCCTGTTAGTGGAGTCCTCATGGATTCCAAGCTTTAGATTTTTTGAGAATGCCTCATAGAATTTCCTATAATTCTCTTTGTCTTCTGCCAACTCAGAGAAAAGCTCATGATATTTCTTAACAATGTTTTTGTGGATGACTTTCAAGATCTTGCTCTGCTGGAGCATTTCTCGGGAGATGTTCAGGGTCAGATCCTAGGAGTTGACCACACCACGGATAAAATTTAGGTACTCGGGGATCAGCTCATCACAACTGTCCATGATGAACACTCGACAGACATAGAGTTTGATCTTCTTCTTCTTCTTCTTCTTCTTCTTCTTCTTCTTCTTCTTCTTCTTCTTCTTCTTCTTCTTGTTCTCAAATAGGTCAAAGGGAGCCCGCTGAAGAATGAAAAGCAATGCCCTGAATTCCAGCTGACCTTCCACAGAGAAGTGCTTGACTGCCAGGTGGTCTTCCCAGTCATTGGTGAGGCTCTTACAGAACTTTCCAAACTCCTCCTGAGTGATGTCATCAGGGTTGCTGGTCCAAATGGGCTTAGTTTTGTTCAGTTCCTCGTGATCAATGTATTTCTCCTTAATCCTTTTTTTATCTTTACCAGTGTCATCCTCCTCATCTGAGTACACGTCTTCAATCTTGGGTTTCTCCTCATCATCTTTATCTTCCTCTTTTTTTTGTCTTTCTCTTCCTCTGCCTCATCATTAAGTTGTTTATGTGGTCAGCCTTGGTCATGCCAATACCTGTGTCCACCAAAGTCAGCATGTGCTCCTGAGGGTTGTGGATGATGTCAATCTTCAGCTCTTTGCTGCTGTCCAACTTGGAAGGGTCTGTCAGACTCATAGCAGATCTTATCCAAGGCATCAGAAGCATTAGAGATCAACTCCTGCAAGAGAATTTCCTTGTTGGAGTAGAATGTATTAATGATGAGAGACATGAACTGGGCAATTTCTGCCTGAAAGGCCAAAGAAAAATATGGAACACTTCATGAGTTTGCTTGTCATCCTTGCAGAGGGGCCATGCTAATCTTCTCTGCATCATTCCAATTTTAGTATATGTGCTGCCAAAACTAGCACTATGAAAATATTTTTTGCATAAATGAAATAGATAACTTGGGGAACTATTTGAATACTTGTACATATCCTATTTATCTAGCTTCCATTTTGCTGATCATATGCTATATACATATATTGTATTTATATACTTTTTCATATAAGAGAAACCATGCAATATTTGAGCACTTTTATCTCACTTATTTCACTTAACATTATGTTCTGAAGTTGCATCCATTTATCTACAGTTGTCTAAAGCTTACCTTCCTTTATGTCTGTGTAGCAGTCCACTATGTGTTGAGGAATGTATATAATGCTTTCAAGATCTAGCTATTATAAGTTGTATCACAATAAACATGTGCATTCATGTGTCACTATAACAAATTGACTTTGATGCTATTGGAAAGATACCTAGAGCAGGGAGAACTGACATACATATAATTTCTATTATTAATTTTATGAGAAATCTTTACATCAATTTGCACAGTGGTTGAAGGTTGTACACCAACAATGTAGAAGTGTTCCTTTTCATCACATCTTTGCCAATTTTTGTTATTATTAGATTTTGTGATTATAGTCATTCCTTCTGTAGTAAAATGGTACCTCAAAGTAGTTTCATTTACATTTCTCTAGTGGTCAGAAATGTCAAGCATTTTATCATGTATTTATTGGTCATTATTTCTTCTTCTTCTGCTTCTTCTTCTTCTTCTTCTTCTTCTTCTTCTTCTTCTTCTTCTTCTTCTTCTTCTTCTTCTTCTTTTTC
>RJWM01008529.1:45402-72461 GCA_004363535.1 Dasyprocta punctata | reverse complement strand
TCTTGCAGCACAGTCTCAGTGCCCTGGAAATTCCCAGTGCTCTGCCTATTCCATCCCCCACCCTCACCCCCACCCCACCCACCACCCCACCCACCGCAGGTCCGGCAACTACTGATCTTTTGTAAAATGCCATACACAGCCGTTGGAATTGGAATCGGAATGTTTGTCGACTTTCAAATTAGCTCCTCAGACTTAGCACTATGAATGTAAACTTCCTCCTCTGCTTTTTATGGCTTGATAGCCCCTTTACTTTTAGTGCTGGGTAATATTCTATTGTCTGGGTGTATAATCTATGGCTTTTACATCCCCTACATCTGCAAATCCATTTCTTAAAGTATGGATTTCTAACACTTTTTTTTCATTTTTCCAATCCTGATTGTACGTTTATCCCTGAGTCTTCAGTGCACTTCCACATATTTTAACAATGGTTTCCTTTCTGATTATTGAAATTGTATCCTCTCATTCTAACAGACTGGAAAAATCAACCCTAGCGTAGAAAGCTTTACATATGAGTGACTTCTTCCCACTCTCAACAAGATTATATAGTACTTGAGAAAAATACTAGTAAGAGCGAGGAAAATAGCAGTGAATATTTCCATGAGTTATTTGCAAAAATTAAGTAAAGCTTCCTCAGTGTTTATAGTAACAATACAAAATGGTAAAAATCATGACAGAGTAGGTAAATTGAATTGAAATTTTTAAATACTCACAACAAAGTTACTTTTTAAATGATAGAATTACAGAATATTTTTGGGTGCATTCATTGGTACAGTGATTGAACTTGTATCATTGAGAGTCAGATACACTTTTGAGAAATCCTCTTTACATCTGAGACAAAATTTTGAACTCACATGTTTGAAAAAAACTGCAATGCTTAATATTTTAAGTTAAAAAAATAGAACTTCACAAAGCAATTTTGAAATCTGCAACTCTTCTTCAAAGAAGACACACTTACCAAAATACACTTGATATTTAAAAGTAAATGTATAAGATTCAAAATTACATGTACAAGGTTCAAAAGTACCTCCTAGTGAAAAGGAGGATGAAAAAATGCAAAATTGCTAAATATATAGTTATTTTATTATTCAGACAATGATGACAATGATGAAGATGATATCACAAACTTTGGTGCAGGCTTGTTTTTGTAAATTAGTATATATACTGACACACCATTTCCTCTTTGGTCTGTTGCAAGCCTATTCATCTTCTAGGTTAAATGCCAGGTGCTCTGAAACTACATCCTTGTTACTCTGAAAGTAGCACGCTGGTAAGCCTATTTAGGCACTAATGTGGTCCATTGTGGATATGTTTAACTCACTTCAGTATACTAGTTAACTCATCTGGGATAAACATGGGTCTTTGTAGTAGTTTGAAGGTGAATTTACAGCACATAGTACATATTTAATTAATTTCTGATGAGTTGACTAATTTATACAGGGATGGATTATTTTCCTTGAAATTACCAGAGATTGTTACATACATAATACTAAATTCTTTCTATTTCCTTTCAAACATTAATATCATAGTTCTTACATTTCTAAATGATCAAGATATCACCTTTGCTCAGTGACACACCTTAATCTTCCACCAAACACGTCATACAGCTCATGAGTAAATATCATTTGTGATATGATATCTCAGTACATAAAATGAATAATATAAACGATTATACCTAAGTTTTTACCAGTGTGAGATATTAAGACAGGTTCGGTAAAAATTGTGTAATGTTACCCTTTGTACTGATACACTCTGAAATCTATTTGGTGACAGAGAAATGTTTGTAGCCTAAGAGTGAAGATCTGATCTGAAGCCTGATTCTACAGCTCTACGGTGTGAGCTAAGTGGCTCTCCTGGGTATCAGTTTACCCGTCAACACGACTATCCTCCTTGGTGTTACCAAACTTTCCATGGGCTTGACCCTGTTTTCTTAATCTCTCTATATTATGCCTATATGTAGCAGAACTTCAGAGAACACATTTACCAGAAGAATAAAAATCCTAGAGTTAGTGAGGTACATTTCAGTACTCATAGTCATGTTGGGAATAATGGCAAGAATGTGAATTAATAGTGGATATGGATGCGCATATCCACAACAACGATAGCCAATAATTAATGCAAAAAGTAGAAGCATAGTATGCTGTGCTGTATGCACTAAGACATATATGGTAGGCTGAAATATCTGGTCTGTAAAAAAGACTGATTTCAGATTCTTATGGGGCTTGAATAACACAGTAGGGTGCACTGGGTTCATTCTCTAGTGTTTCAGGGAGTCAGTAAGAGAACTTAGCAGGCGGACGATATGAACAAGTTTGATTTTTAATGGAATTGGGGAGAATAGAGGAAAAGTGGAGGGAGAATGAAAGTTTCTTGTGAGTTTCCCATATGAGAGTATTATTTCATTCAAAAATTATTCATAATTTAATAATTGTTAAATTGTATTTAAGATGATTATTTTTTATATTAGAAAATCATAACATTCCTCTTTTTTTTTTTTTTTTTTTTTTTGCAGCACCGGGGATCAAACTCACAGCTTCACGCCTGCCAGACAGGTGCTTACACCACTGAGCCAAACTCCCAGCCCTAGTTTTTTGAGGCAGGATCACACTATGTAGCTCAGGCTGGTCTTGTGCTTGCATTGTAGCCCAAGCAGGCCTCAAACTCACAATGCTCCTCCTACTTCAGCCTCCCAAGTGCTGGGATTCTTTTAAAAGCAGGAAAATAGAGTCTTAGAGGGTAAAATAATGAATATATGCAATTGTCTAAGGCACTTGTTGATGAAATGTCCAGGATGGTAGTTGTAAGTATGGTTTTAGCATTGATGAATAAAGTCACAATTAAATATAATGGATTTCAAAGTCATATCTATGCAAAAAGGGTAGAAGTTGATACCATGGTCAGGGATAAAATTCCTAAGAATGGAAAATGAGAAATAAAATACAGAAACAAAATCAGCCTCTCTCCAGTGAGGTCTCTGTCCACTTCAATCCGTACTCCAGACGCCATTTAAAATCCCTGCAGATCACACTCCAGTCCTGGAGCAATGGAAGTTTCCCTTACTGCTGACATCGAAGAGTCACATCTTCAGGCACGGGGATGATTGCAAATAATCATGCAGGCCCTTCTTAAAAGTAGTTTATTAGCCATATCTAGCAGTGATAGAATGCATATCACATTTGTTAGATCACGCCATGAACTATTAGGATTCTCTTCATAACTGAGACTAGAGTCCTTAGCATATTTAGATCTAATCAGATTAGAAAGCTAATTCCAGAAATGTCAGGGCCAAGTCAGAAGGCATACTGAATTTCGTATCCCTACAACCACTGTTAGTACTGAAATCTGTGTTAGAATTCTCCAGAGAAACAGGACAAGTAGGACATAAAGGTAAAGACACATGAGAGAAAGAGACCCCGTATAAGGAATTGACTCCCACAATTATGGTGGCTAAGAAATCCCAAGCTCTGCCAGCAGTAGGCTGCAGATATACAACAGGCGACAGGAGAGCTCTAGCTGGAGCCGCAGTCTCGAGAAGTAGAGGAGTCCACAGTGTAAGTTCATCTGTGTCTGAACCTGAAGGCACAAGATCAGTGTTCCAGGTCAGCATCAGTCAGAGTGAGTGACTTCTCCCTTAGTCTGCCTATTAAAATGTCAGTTTCATTCTGGAAACCCTCACAGTCACACCCAGAGCAATGATGAACAAAACTTCTGAACATTCTGTGCTCCAGTCAAGTTGACACATAAAATTAACCCCCACACTTGGCAAGAGACTTTTTGTTGTGCTGACTGTCTTCAGCTTTCTGATCAGCCATTTCTGAATTCTTGGCAGTGAATAAATAGAGCAAAACTATTTTTGGCTACCCAGCTATCTTCTATCTTCTACAGAACCACCATGCTCTGTTAACCCCTGTAACTCTGTTTTGACCTTCTTTCTGCTCTCTGATAGCCACGTCTCTCTTACCAATTACTGAGATAATCATGCCGCTTCAACTTGCACAGTTGTGCACTGCCATCTGTTATAACTTGCACTATCATGAATTCTAGTGTTTCAAAATTTGAAGTTATTTTCTTTATTGCTATCAAGAAGTTTAGCCCTGTGATTAAATCTAATCTTCTAGTATTAGCCCCAGCCTGCCAAGGACTGATGCCACTGAGCTCACCGGTAACACCACCAGTGCTCTCACCAGTTAAATGACTGGCTAAATGAAAAGGAGTATTATGGGCCTATCTCTGTCTGTTTTGTGTTGCTATAATGAAATACCTGAGGTTGAGTGATTCATGAAAAAAAAAGTGTATTTAGCACAGTGTTTTGGAGGTTGAAAGTCCAAGACTGGACAGTCATCCCGCTAACAGCCTCACGCTGTGTCACAACACGGTAGGAGGTGCCAAGTAGAGGAAACGTGCAAGCAGGAGCAGCATGTGCAAAAGCCGCCAAACACACCAGCAACCTTGCTTCCAGAGCACCTTACTCTCCTTAAATAATCCAGTCCAGTGAGACTCTTGCATGACAGCTAGGATCACCTCTCCCCCAGGATTCCCTCTTAAGAGATCCATCACCTGGCACCAAAGTTCTGCACTTTGACCCCAAATCATATACAGGCTGTATCAGGGCCCTTCTGTACAACATATCTAGCCAGTAGGCTTTCCAGGCTTACCTGGTTTATCTGTTAGGGTTAGGACCAGAGGCAGAAGAGTTCACAGGGGCCATCTATGCACTGGACAGCCAAGTATCCAGTAGCTGCTCAGCTCAAGAATACGGAAGCTGTAGAACGAGAGGAATGAGACTCAGCATAGTACAAGACCAAAGGCCTGGAAGCTCCCTGGATAGCCGCCGATTTGAGTCTGAGTTGGAAGGCTGAACAGGAATATGATGTCCACAGGCAACAGCAGCAAAAGGCACAAGTAGAACACAGCTCATCCAATGTGCATCAAATTCATCTTTCTTTTCCTTTTATTTCATCTAGGTTATATGCCTATTGGATAGTGCCACCAACAACTAGGGTGAGTTTTCCCCTCAGTTTGTTGGCCCACATCCCAATCATCTCTGGAAAGACTTCCACAGACACACTCAGAAATATACTGTACCAATCTCATAGTGGTTTCTTAATCCAGTCAAATTGGCATACCATAATTGACTCATGCCTGGTACATCTGGTCTACCAGGCCACTGCTGTGAACCTATTGGTCCTATTCTCCACTGTCTGCTAGAACGGTGTTGGCACTTCTGCTTCATTTATTATGGGACATCCCCCCCCCCCGCCACCATTAGCCTCTAACTTGTTAGCCATGTACTGGGAGTTCATGCGATATGTCAAATTCTGTGTTACAGGAGAGTGCTTCCATATTGACAAATTCTCCTTTACACAATTTTATACCTCTGCCTCCTTGACCCGGTACCCTCAAGAGCAGGTCTCATGCGAATTGTCTGCTTAACTCTTGCTGGTATATTTTGGCAGGTACTGTAGCTCCTTTGGTGCTTGTCCAGTTCTTTACTTTCTGATCCTACTTGTTGCCTTGGTGGGCAGGAGTAGGGGTGTCAGGTCCTGAAGGGGAAAGTGTTTTCTTCTAAGGCATCTGCCTCCTGTGAGACCTCTTCCCTGGTTTTCAAAGAAGCAGTCTTCTAACAAAGGGTGAATCTCTCAAGCATTTGGAGCTTCAGCAAGCTTAAGGGAATTGGGGACTTCAAGGTGCCCAGCTGCACTTAGTTAGAACTTGACATTCACAACCTCAATATCCCATCCCTGTACTACTAGGGACTTGATGTTGGCCAAGAATTTTTGAGTAAAGAACTCGATCTTTTCTGGAGCAACACTACTGAGCCTGGTCCTTCATTTTCTCTGCCCTCAGCAGTAACTGATTGAAGTCTCCTTCAGTGCTGACAAGGAGTCTTCTGGTTTTCACAGATGTTTTCCATGTCTTTGCGAGTCCGTGTTTGCAGTCCCCGATGATTACACTGCTTGTGTGGAGTTGGCCGGTGGACAGAACACACCTTCATTCCTTCTTATATCCCATCTCCTCCTCCTCCTCCTCCCTTCATCTCTTGAGCCCCTGACTGTCTGAAAAACATCTATCACCCTACTTCCTGTTTTGTTCTATTTTGTTCTTTACTTATAATTTGAGTTTCTCACGTAAAAGAAATTGTTGATAAATTACTACAAACCTTGCCATGATTTTCTCAGTGTTCTGACACAGCCACTCACAGCAGTAAAGAAAGCAACAGCTGTCTCGTGTCCTTCTGGCACCAGACAGACAGCCAGGGTACCATGCCACTCTGTGCCCATCTGAATTTCCCATCCCTGGAAATGCTAGCGATTTCACTGTTACCGCATTTCATGGTCTCGTCATCCTCCACCTACCATTGGTATTACAGTTCTTAATGTCAACCATCCAGTAAGTAATTTATCTCAAAAATTCCACTTGGGGGTTTCTTTTTATTTATTTATTTATTTATTTATTTATTTATTTAGTATATGTCTGCAGTACATAATGATAATATTTATCATGGAGACTTGACACATGTACACAGCACATCTTAATTCTTCTTTCCTTTCTTTCTTTTATCTCCTACCCATCCCTTCTCCCTCACTGCTCCCTCTAACTCCTTGTCCCCTTGCCATTTGCAAAAGCTGTTTTCATGATTTTCTACCCTCAATCCTTTTTTAAATCCCTTTTTCCTCCCTTCCTTCTGCCCTCCCTCTTTCTCTTATTCCCCATCCATTTGCAAAAGATCTCCCTGCTCCCTATTTATCTACCTTCTGTTTTGTTCTCTGTATGTATATTTGAGTTTCTTAAGAAATGTCTTTTTAAAAATTTTTCTTACAGACAGACCTTGAGGTAGAAAATTTGCTTGCAGAGTTTGCTTGTTGAGTCTTCTCCTAGATATACAGGGAAGAAAATAAAATGTTGATCAAACGAAGAAACTGATTTGCATGCAGTTACAATTCACATTCCAGCCAGTTCTGCAACTCCAGAGCTGCGGAGAACCTTCAGAGTTAGATCAAATTGATCGAATGTTCCTGGTTTTTATGCTCTGGCATCAGCCCATAACCTCCACCAGCTGAACTTAGGGAGTGTGACCTGAGCTTGAGAGAGATCGTGCCCTGTGAGCTCCGGCAGTTCCCAGCGAGGGGCCGCTTGTGGTTGTCAATAGCCACAGATATTCCAGCCAGGGGATCTGGGCACATCAGAGATAAAGTACAACTCAGAAGAGCTGAAGCAAAGTAAGTGGGCAAGGGGAAACCTGAAATACCCAAAATTTATCAGGATGGTTGGAAATGGAAAATAATCTGGAAATTATAACAAAGTTATTTATTTAATTGTTATTATTTGCTTATTGTAGTGTGGAAGTCAAATATAATTCACATTTCATAGTATCACTACATGTTACACAAAAACATACCCATTAGGGAGTTTACAATATATAAAATGATGTTGATAACTGGTTTCTGAAATGGTTTATATTAAACAGAAATACATGATATACATAAGGATTTAACATTTTTAAGGTTGTAAGTACACTGATATTTCCCCATCTGAGGCAATGGTGGTTAGATTCCTGCTGCCCAAACACATTTTCAGATAAATTTTGTTTGGATGTCTATATTCTCCAAGAAGAGTAATATCTTACTCAGTACTAATCAACTGAGAGTTCATTATCAATAAAAGAGAGTTCTGAATGTGGAGGGTAAACAGATGAAATAAGAAAAATCCACTACAAAGCATGAACTCTTTCAGGGAAAAGTAATTTCAACCTTCAGTCAGTTCTGAAGCAGCGCTGGACACTGCCGTGGGCAGCCTGTGTGGCGCATTCCCAGTGTACGAGGCCAAAAAAGCCAGGAGCTCCGTTCTCAAGTGGGTTTCCCCGAGGTAGGAGAGCACGCCAGGGAAACACGGCATTGCAGCTTCCGCTGTGAGAATAGTAGACACCCTATTACCAGCTGCCGTGGAAACAAGAAAATAGTAAATGTGGCTGCTTAAAGAGGAGGAAACCCACAAATACTGACTAGAAGTTCGAACAGTTTGCAGTGGGTGTTTGTAGGGAAGGAGGATTATGGGCGTAAGGAACACAGAATTCCAGTAAAGGAGAGCCTCCATGAAAAGGTACTAGAAGAGAAATGGTAAAAGGGTGAAATCTTGAGTAGACAAAGATAGATGGAATGAATCAGGTCTTGTGAGTAGTTCCGTCGCTGGACTCCCGAGGGTCCTAAGACTGTCTATTAAAGTAATTATTGTATACTATTGGAACTTTCATGCTTTATACTAGATTTTCAGCATTAACGATTGTGTCTTGGACATCTCTACATTCTCAAAATTGACCAAATCTGACACCATGTTTGAGATACATTTAGACAAATGCTTTGAATTTCGTATAGCTAAACTATGATAAAAATAAAGATAATGATAATAGTAATTATGATAACAGTTAATTTTTGAAGCATTCCGTGCCATGCAAAGGCATTATTTTACTTAATTCTTACAACTCTATTACTTAGATTCTATTTTTATTCCGATTTTACAAATGAGGAAATACAGGCACAAAGAAATGGAATAATATAGTATTTATTGTTACAATTACATTATATATTTCCATTTTTATAAAGTCGGAGAGCAAGCGCGTGGTAGTCCCTTCACCCAAACCAGCAAGCAGCAGAAAAGTAGCGAGTCAGGCGGGAGGGCACAGGGGTGGAAGGGGCTCGGGAAACCCTGGGCAGACGGCGCGAGGCCTCGGACTCACCCCGCCTCGCTGCGGCTTCCCGGCGGCCGCCTCCTCCCCGCAGGAGTGCTGATTCCTTAGCTGCCCAATCAGCTGGTATCTTTCAGCCTCCCTTTTTCTGTCTTCTACCAGAAATAGGAACAAGACACGGCAAGGGAAAAAAGAAGTAATTAATAGCAGCAGAACAGGAAAAAAGCCCTTGCGGTCAGACTGCTTCTGCAGGCGGGCGCTGAGGAGCCCCTCACACGTGCTCCTCCCCAGCTCCTCGGCTCCTTTATTTGAGAACCTTCCTCCGGAGAATGTCTGTGTCACACTCCTGTGAAATCCAAAGCCATTCCTGAACCTTCTGACTGCACTTCTCGCCGGTGGTTCCCCTTATTTAGGGGGTAAAAAGCCTGCATTTCTTGCTGTTGGTGTTTGCGGCCTCCTTCCCCACCCAATGATCTCATTTACGCCCCGAGAGGTAACGCTGTGAATCTATGGGACCGAGCCGCTATCCTCGAGGAAATGGATATGCGCTATGCCTCATGGCACAGAGATTTGGTTAAATTTCTCTATTTTAAACGTCTTATCCTAAAGAGGGCCAGTTGGAGAATGAGACTGGTTTACGGCTGGGTTGAAATGATGACCTGCTTATTCCTTAGTCTCCGCCTGATAAAAGCCAGAGTTGGTGAGCGGAGCATGATTCTCGCTGCTAATGATTTCGCAGGTCACCCATTTCCTTCCGCCCCGACAGTCTCCTCGGAGCCCACGGGGCCTCACAAATCCTCCTCCCTTAACGTCAGCCCAGTGAGGACGTCGAGAAAGCAGCCTTCACCTGGCCCGCGCAGGGCTTCGTCCACCTGTGCCTGGCAAAAATGCACCAGACCCAAGCCGCCGAGGCGTCCAGGCTGCCTGACTCGGCCTCCCCTCGGTGCCCCAGAGCTACAGCCGCAATGCTAAGCAGGAGACACTTCCTGTCCCCGGGGCTCACTGGGCTCACTGGCGCGCTCTCCCAAGCAGGGCTGGAAAACCGGAGTGCGAACAACGAAACCCAAGGTCAAGGTCACCTCGAGTCTAGTCCTTCACTCTGGCTAAAGGTCAGTCACTGAGGGAAGCCTCTCCGACCTCAGGGCTGCAAACGCCCTGCAATCCCCTGACCCTTGCTCCATGTCAGTTATTACATTTTTACTGATTACTTTTGTACTTACGTTAATTATTCTGCACTGTTGCTGACCTAATAAAGTCTACCCTGGTATTTAATGTGACCAGCTGAGCTCCCGTGCCCGTGCTCCCAAAGCCCCTGATGCGGCACCACTTTTTCCTTTTTTCTTTTTTCTTTTTTTTTGTTTTTGTTTTTTCTCTTAGCTCTTCTCCCCAAGTATGGCAATTTAGCTTTCACTTATTCATCATGTTTATGGCTGAGGTCAGCAGCCTTGGGTTCTGTCGGCCGGTGGGTGCATTCTGAGTTCTGGAGGAGCGCGGAGAATGCGCTGGATAAACAGGTCCTGAGGGAGCGGGGCGGGGAGCAGAGGCGCGCGCTGCACCTCACACCCCGGACCCCGAGGTCGTCTGCCCCGCGCCTCGCACTCGGCGCCCCTGAATTCGAGCAATAATGAGGACGGGAAAGGAGGGACATAAATAAATAAAGGAAGGAAACTGTTTAACTATGATTAAACTCTTCAGACAAGTATCCTTCCATAAAATAGTTTATTTTATTAAATTTATTCTGTAAATTCAAAATAATTCGTTACACACACGAGTCAAAGCTTAAGCGGGCTGAATCTAATCCCTGTAGTTCTTCACTTGGTGCGTCGCCCCGCGGGGACCTCAGGCGGGATGGTTGTGCTTTGATACAGAAACACAAAGAACCAGGCAAACCCCATAAATGAGTCAGAGCACAGGAATAATTTTGCAGGGTTCACCAATGTCATCGTCTTTACTTCACTTCATTTGCATGACAATTTCCTAAAATGCCTGTCATATAAATAAGAACGTGACGTCAATGTTTATTTCAGTGTAAGTATAGGTATTACCATATATTTTAGGGTCAGCTTACATTTTATGGACACTTAATTCTACATAGTAAGATCTCGCTGTGAAAATCTAAGCGTGGTGTGGTGGCACATGCCTGCGAGCCCAGCCCGCCCGCCGGGAGGCTGTGGGAAGGGGACCCCACGTTTGAACGTTGCTTGGGTAAACGAGAGACTCAGCAAGACACGCGCTCAGGAAAACACGGAAGGGCTGGGGTGTAGCTCAGTGCAAAGCCCACGGGTTCAATCCCCAGTACCAAAAAACAAACCAAAATCAGATAAATTGATTATGTTTTTCAGGTTATAAAAATAATTTCCCATCAGAAACTTCCTAAAATATGTTTTCTGTAGTATCATAATTTTTTTTTATTTTTTGAATTTTTTAATTAAGTTTGCTGGTACATCTTAGGTACACACAGTGATCACATCCATCACAGGGAATTTGTACCTGTACATGATATAACCTGATTCTTTTTTTCCCTTTCCCCTCCCTCCCTTCAACCCCTTCCCCCCATTTACAAAATTTTGTTTCCTTTTTTCCTTCTTTTCTCCTTTTTTTATTTCTTTTCCCTTCCTTCCATTCCCCCTGCCCCTTCCCTTTTTCCCCTTCCCATTTGAACATTTTCTTCCTGTTTTACAATATCTATTATACATTTTGGTCCTTACTAATACTTTTGATTTCTCACATCAGAGAAACTATGTAGTATTTACCCATGCAAGTCTGACTTATTTCACTTAAAAGTATTTTCTCAAGATGCATCCATTTTAAGACACAGTCTTGCTCTGCAATCCTGGCTGGTCTTGGACTCACAGTATAGTCCAGGTCCAGTTCACGCATGTAGCCATCCTCCTGCCTCAGTCTCTCAAGTGCTGGGATTACAGGGGTACCCCAAAGTGCATGGAGTATTATAATTTCGGAAGATCATGCTCAATATGAAATATTCAACTTAGGTGAGATTTTCTATTTTTGTCTGGTCTTGTTAACTTTCAAAACCAAAGAAGTACACTTTGATTTTTTTAGAGAACTGGGAACCATGCATTAGAATGAATGTTTTGGTAAATACTCATTTTTGAAGAACTTACCTGAGCACCATATAACCTCGGTGGCTCCCTCAGGAGCCTGTAGGACCTCGTGCATTGAACACACTGCAAAGTGACTGTGAACTCAATACTGAGCCATCCTGTATATTTGTCAGATCAACAGTGTATTGCAAACATAAAATCTCCTCTTAAGATTATGTAATCAAATAATAGAATTCAAAATGCAGATTAAGTAACTATTCCAGAATTTTAAAAGATTGCCTAAACATTATGATATATACTCAAAGCATAAAGTATCAAGTGTTTCAATCGTTTGATTACTTATAATCGTGCATTTCAAGCTAGTTCAGATCCATCACAATGACACTGTTCTCCTACCCAGATTTCCACAGCAAGTCTGTAAGGTCTGCATTTGTAGGTTGCCACCAAACCAAGATTTATGAGCCAAAGAAAGTTAAAGGAGTGTCTGACCAGGTTCTACGTTAATCTCCTCTTCCATCTACCACTTACAGGTAAGCTAAGAAGCAATACAGTCCTACAGATAATTTCAGGCAAAATAATATTTCAATTTAAATAGTCAGCTTAGTCTAGGACAAAAGTTTAAGACTGGAAATGGGACAATCGCACTTTCTTTTAACCAGGTTGTTATTTCAGTTCTATCATTTAAAATTTTACTTGGTCTGCTTACAACAGTCTACGGAAAACATTGCCATTTCCTATGACTAAATGCTACTGATTTTCTCAACAGGAGTAAGAAAGGCAATTCAAATTTCCATGTGTAATGTAAATTTTCCAAGTAAGCACATTAAAACTACAAATCTAGTCATCTGTATCACTAACAAAAGCATGTGGTCTTTCAAAAACTCCTGCTAATTGGTTGTCAGAATATTCCTTTCTTACTATTTTTCTCAAATAATTGTTGCTTAAAGTATTACATTTTGCACTATTGTCCTGGTGTATGGGCTAGCATCTGTGTAGCTGGCCACCGTGCAGGGTCTTAATGCCGTAATACTTAATGATTTAATATTTTTGGAGCAATTTTCTAGTTGACTCAGAAATACTAGAAGTCTCCTGTGTCAAATACCTAACTCATCTTTAAAAGGCTTTTTGCTTCTTCATAGTCTCCTTGCTTCACCGACATGATCTGTAGCTGGACACAAGGGACTGTTTCGATCCTGCGATTTTCACAACACGCATTAATAATTCAAAGGAAAAAAGGGAAAAATAGAGATTTTTAATAAAATTTAAACTAATTCAAAACAAGTTTGTTAGCAGCAGAGGATTCTATGCCTCTTTGATAATTATAACTGGAAATGTCTGGGAGGGGACCTAGACTGTGAGTCTTACTTTCTCCTTTTTGAGAATTTCATGGCCTTAGAAGTGTCCATTTCTTAGGGGATGTGTAATGTAGTATTTCTTGAATTTTGAATGCCATGTTCTAAAACACTTTTACAAGTTGAATAAATCAAAGCTTATACACAAACACATAAAGGAAACACAGGTTTCCTCCTCCCTCTTCCCCTCCATCTCAGGAAGGGTTCTCTCTTTCCGACAGCCCCAATGTGGCTCCCAGGAGACGATGTAGCTCTGCTCCCTCATCTCCTGCCAGGACGACCCTGAGCCTGCTCCGGCCCCAGCTCTCCACAAGAGCTCTCTGTAATATTCTGATAGTTATAAAGTGCATAGAAATAGTTGTTAGCATTTATAAAATATCAAGTATTTGTAAGCACTAAATTCAGCTTCTGCCAATATATTGAAAATGAGATTTCAATTAAATTTCTTAATTGTTCTTAGAAATGATCATTTTGGATAGTTCAGGATGAAGAAAAATAGAAATGTGTGTATCTCCACTCACTGGATTTATGCTGACAGACATATAGTTCAAGCAAATTGAGTCAAAATAATGATCGATTTCAAAATTCCTATTTCTTTTAATTAATAAATTAATTATTCTAAGTAATAACTTCTTTAGTTTTATGGAGTTGTAACACAGAAATTTCATATCCTTAGGGTGCGCAGAAGGAAGTCTGGACGCACATATTCCTTGAAATGACCGCCACAGTCTAGTCCTCAGCACATCCACTGCCTCGCGTAGCTGCTTCAGCGGCCTTTTTTGATAACAACACTTAAGATCTAATGTCTTCACAAATTGCAAACACTCATTGCAGCACCAGTAATAACATTTTCAGGTTGAAATACTCAAAAGTCTCCTGGCTCTATTTGTCACATGTAGACCCATAAAAAATCTATCATAATCCCAAAATGTTACAATCAAAATTAATTTACAACAGGAAATCAGAAATTATTCATGCAAAGTGGAGTTGAAATAGACTTTGCACTTGTGAATGAACATGAGTAAAATCGCTTTCCATAAAATTTTTTAAACTTAATATACTGTAAAGTTCAATGTAATTCATAAAATTTCAATCTTATATGGTATTTTCCAGGTCTTAGCCATATTTAGCCTTTGAAATCTCTGTGACAAGTTTCTGACCCATTGCGTCTCCTAGCTGTGCTACTATTATGCGATTATAGTATATACGAGTCATGTGATTTTTAAAAATATATTTACTGACGATAATACCCAGTTTCCACCTGGAGTTTACTTGCACATCTCCAATTTCTAAATAACTTACCCACATTGGCTAACATCGTAAAGATAAAGTCATCTCATCAATCGCTGCCGTTTGTAAGGAACAAGCAGAGAAACGTGAGCCATGGACAGATCTGCCCTGTGCTCCACGGTGTCGCCGGCCTCCGGGCTCGGGCCGTTCTCAGGACAGAGAACTTCATTCTCTGGCACTTCAGTGCGTATTTTTGTCTTCAGCATTTTTAATTGATATTTCATTTCAAGGACATGACATGTTTTTAAAGTGAGCCACCTCTGACTGACTGTCTGACCGTTGGCCGTAATCACGGGGTCATTGATGCGGCAACATCACAAAGGCCAAGGAGGAGGCCTGTGGAACGAGCCCGCTGAATGACGACACTGAGAAATACAGTGAGTCACATCTCCAGATTAACTTAAAGTCATTGTTTTACAATAGTTCCGTCCAGAGGACAATTCTGGTGAATAACACTATTTCCCCCGAAGTATCGGCCATCTGAAAACCTGAAGACATTAGGATCAAACTACCTTCCCTCTGCTTCAGGCCAGGCCTAGCTTGTGTAACACTGTGCCATCTTGTTTTAACCCTTAACCCAAGGAGGTCGTTCTCCTTATTTCCCTGCCTCTCTTACCTGGAATTGGTCACCACCCCACCATCCAGGACAGAGGTGGCCGTCCGTTAAGTAAGGAATTACTGCCATCTTGTGGCGATTGTAACTGAAGGCAGACAACAGTAGACAAGAAAAGGGAGAAAAAAACTAGGCTGCTCTATGCTCTTTTACTCACTTTAATTTTAATCCACAACATTTAAAAAGCACCATAATGCACATTATTTTGGGTGAAAATATCCACAATAGTATCATAATATTCAGGAAGGGGATTTCATTTCATCACAATGCAGCAGTAAGTGTAAAATGTAGTTTTAACCTAAAAGAGAAACTCGATTCTGCATAAGACTGATAATTACATAGACAACTAAGAAGAGGAATTAACTAAGAAGACAAATTAACAATTTCCACTGCCCATTCCTGACTCCAGCAATTTATCATCATTGTTT
This sequence comes from Dasyprocta punctata, assembly GCA_004363535.1. NCBI lineage: Eukaryota > Metazoa > Chordata > Mammalia > Rodentia > Dasyproctidae > Dasyprocta > Dasyprocta punctata. The sequence goes on along the minus strand of RJWM01008529.1, from coordinate 57,033 downwards.
TTAATGCTAAGAATTTGTAAAGGATCATAATTCAGTAGGTTCAAATATTTCTAACTCTGAGGTGACATGTTCACCACACATCTCAATAGCCCATGTCAGCACCGGAAGTTGGCCAGGACCTGTAAATAACCAGAAACAGATTTGGAGCAAATGCTTCTCTCAAATCTGTATGGCACATGTTGTCTTCAATATTCCTTCCCTTGACATGTGACAAATTTGCAAATTCTGCATTTTTAAGATGCACATGGCCCAGCCTGGAAAACAGCGGTGGCGAGATATAAAGAGTGCATCTAAGAGCACTTTGTTCTGATACTTTAAAGCAAAAAATAAAACTCTGCTTCTCTGCTAAGAGATGTGAAATGCCATGTAAAGCAAAAATCAGTTTTTTGAGCAGAGGTTTCAAGGTTTCTTTATCTACGTGTATTTGGCTAAGGAAAAAGACTTACTAAAAATTTACATTTTAAATAAGTATAGGTTCAAAAAGAACATTTCTCCCCATAACATCTGCAAGGCCTGAAGCGTGAAACACTCCACCTGGTGGCAGAAGGAAAAGGGTATCCTCTTTCTGCAAAAAGCCCTACAGGGGCAGGAAAAAAAAAATGGAATGAATCCACAAAACACACAAGTCCAGTTAGAAGCTGAGGAAGATAGTCCTCTGCAGTTGGTGAGCATCTTAAAAGCAAAATCCAGACAGAATCTGTCTCTCCATAAATCTTTCCACCCCTTTCCATTACTAGTTAGGTACTGCTGGCTCTAAGCCATCTGATTTTACTATGATTTATTAACTGCTATGCATTATATATGAGATTCAGGTTTGCTGAAGAGTTACCCTTATGGTCATTGTCGCATACAAATCAGCTACTGTTAGAGGGGTTTATTTCATCGTTTTATGCTGCTAGCACTTCTGTTAGGCAGTGGTATAATGTGTAACTGGAAAAGGAAACCCCTCCTGTTACTTTCTCCCATATATGTTACCCACACATGCGGTGCATGTTAAGAACAATAGTCCTTTGTTCTGGTCTGTTTATAAAAAGAAGAAAAAAGCATCCGGAACAATGGATAAGAAGAAAGAAAAACCTGTTGTCTAAATCAGGGATTGAGATTTTCCAAATCGTAGCTACGCCACTGAGCCATTTTCTCTGGTAAGACCGACTGAAACGTGAGAAAGAGCAATAATGTGAACAAAACCAATTTACTCTTGGTAGGAAATTGAAAAACCTGGAGCAGAGATCTAAGCAGAGCTGTCTCTGAAATAAGCTATCACAGAGAGGTGCCTCTGCACTCTTTTTACATTGAGACATTTGATTAAGTAATTTAACTCGAATTTCTAGTCCAGTTCCCAGGGCAGGGGCTGGAAGCCTCGCCTTTAGCACATTTCGTATGTTTGCCCTGAGCATAAACAATCAAGACAAACACACCACGTTACCTAAATGACATTGATTTACCTGCAACAAAACAGTCTCACTGAGCCAGCAGAAAGGGAAAAGGGGGTCTCACCAGAGCTTTGTGAAGAAAGGGGTGAGGGTCCCGCTTCTCTGAAATGCTGCCGTCTTACTCCATCCCCAGGCATCTCAGTGGGTTTCAGTGTGGCGATTGTTGCTAAGTGTTTCAGAAGAACGGTGTCATTGTTAAGTAACAGCATTATGCCCAGGAAGAGTGAATCAAATATTCTGCACTCTCAGCTTTGATGAAACTAGTCCAGGCATACAGAATCATACCTACAGAGACATGGATAAAATGATTCTAGAATCTCAAGTAGCTATAAATAAATCTATGTATTTAAAAAAATTGATGTCACCCATAAACACATTTCCTAAAATGTTTTGCACATCAAGATTTCCTCTTCAATAATTTGAGAAATAGTCATCATAAGATAGATTCAATTGGAGTCATGCGTAAGAAAACCCAAGCGGAAATTTTCCAATTTAGTTGAATACCGAAAGCATTTTTAGATGCCCATCATGTGTCTACTGGTAATTTTAAGAATAACACAGATGAACTATTTACCAGCTGAGATGAGATTCTTAATCTTTTTAAGCCTTGGATTTTTGCAGATATTTTCGATGTGTAATGAGTTTTATCCCATGAAACTTCCAGAGAGAAGAAATGCTAAAAGAAACATGAGAATTTGAAGAAGACCACCACGAGGAACCAAGAAGGGAGTGAGTTGTCTCCACGGCTGAGTCCTGCAGAAAGTATCGATTAGAGCTTGCACCAACAAGACAAGCGTATCTTCTACAATGTCATCAATACACTGAAACTCTCAAGACTTTTCTGGTTTCCAGGATCAATGGCTCGAGAAACTCCATAAATGCAGGATCACAATTTTGTATTACAGCCCTCACCTATTTTCCATTAAGAGGTAAGATTGCTTTTTCTCCCAAAGATGCATCATTCAGAAATATGGAAAATTCATCTATCAGGAGGCTGATGAGATTTTTATAAATCCTAAAGGAAAACAAAGCTAAAATAACAGTAAATAATTACGGATTTTTAATTTGCATTGGTCCATGTTCACAGCACATGGAGATCACACTCATCACGGGAGTTGGGACATGTATACGATAAATCTTTTTACTTCCTCTCCCCACTCTACTGGCTCCTTCTCTTAGTCACTTTCTCTTTTGCAAAAGATCTGTCTCGCTGATTCCTATTATTTATCTTTTATTTTGCTTTTTAATTAATTTTTTTTTCAGTACCTGGAATCGAACTCATGACCTCACACTTGCCAGGCAGGCGCTGGTGCCACTGAGTTAAACCCTCAGCCCTCTTTAATTAATTTATATTTTGGATTTCTCAACTTTCTAAAAGATCTTCAAACTAAGTGACAGAAAAATCCTCTAAACCATCCCCAAAACAATTGCCTCTGTGTGGTCCATATTCATCAAAGAATTGTATCTGTTAAAAGGTCGGTGTATGATCCCTATTTTCTTGGTGACTAACATGAATTAAAACGAACAGGAATATCAGAGTAAAGAGAATCACGCATGATGTTTATCCCATCTCCTCTCCCTCCTACTGACACTGTTTATGCTGATAGACATCGCTCGGCCTTGGCAATCCGGACCCTCAGGTCTGTGAACAAACCCTAATTAAGGTAACTGGTGCTTTTTCTGAGGACATCTGCTACTGAAAGTTTCAAATATCCAAAACAAAACATAATATTTCAGTTCCCAGAAGCATTATAATTAATATAGAAGTATTTTTTTCCAAAAGAGTAAATTACAAACTGAGCTATCGCTTTCAGCATCCCCCAAACTGCAAAACCTCCGATCTCACCGCAAGCTCTTCCTGTCCTTCCTTTAGACACTCTCTATAGTTTGACAGGTTTAATAATTAAAATGATTGTAAACAATCAGGCAGCAAAGCATTATTATGCAGTAGAGGATGGCAGGAAATCTAAGATGTTTTTTCTCTTTGGCGAGGAAATAGCTTAGTTAAACTTTACCTCATCTTCCATAAACACATGAAACACTTCCTCCAAGATGGCATCTGCAAGGCCAAAGGAAAATGAGTTTTCCAGCCGATTTGTTTGGCATGGATAACCAGATGGGCCATGCAGACCAGAGTCATAAAGGAAATCACGGGCTGAGGAGGGGAGAGCTGAGTGAGAAACCTGCCTTCCTCAATCCGCAGGGTCCCTCTCTGTAAAACCGGCACAAGACACACTATGACTTCCATAGACTTCTGCCTATGTATGTGTTTAATATGAATAAAGTGACATCAAATGACCATTTTTACTAAGTCAGTTTTCATTATAAATTACTTTTATACATATAGTACAAGTCAGCTTGATACATTTCCAGATGAATTTGTTTGATGAGTTTCCCTAAGAAAATTAGTCAATACAAGCACCTTTCAATACTTATAGACAAAAGAAGTTTATTTTTACATTTGTGATGCCAAGATTAAAAGATAAGTGAATGTTTATCTAGACTCATGCTACTAAATAAACTGATGAAAACAATTTTCCACAGCTTCTGATAATAAAACTTACAAGGGAACAAAGGATCATAAACATGAGTAGATGTAAATTTTTGGTTGTGTTAAAGTTTAAGTGTGTCTGTCAGCAATACTGAATTCATGAAACAACTGAATATTTACTTGGTTAAGCGATATGCAGTGTGATTTAAGATTAATATAGTGCTTGATCTTATGGGTGAAAACAGGTATTTCAAATTGAGAGAGGAGAGATAGGACTCTCCAAGTCTTTTGGAATCTATTATAGAATTTGAACTTTCCTATTTTATAAAATGATTGGCTTTAGTTACACAGATCTTCCCTATCGAAATTTTTCCCTATCAGAACTGCCCCCGCTCCCCTACAACACAGCGTAGTGCGATTTAAAGCATTTCATATACGCTATGCCGCCTTCCAGTGCAGCTCTCCCATATTCAGAACAACAGTTAGGCTACATGCTTGTCACTTTGGGCATTATTTACAATCACTTTCCAAAGAAAAATTACACAGAGAGGGAAGGGAAAGCAGGAGGCAGCGGGTGTTTCGATGTGGTGATATTGGCGTCTGATACGATGGTGCTTTGGACCATATTGACACGAGTGAGGATTCTATGTAGCAACTGTTCAATACCATTCGTTGGACTTCTCTGATAGACCACTTAACTATCTCAGCTTTCCCAGTGATCATCTCATTTATCTAGGATTATTGCACTGAATTTACTGTTTGGTTTTCTTCCAGAACCGAAATGTCAAGTCCAGTGTCATGTAAGCAGTAGCTCTGTGCTGTGAGAGCTCCGCAGATCCCCCAAAAGCTGCTAGCAGTTGATCTTTGGATAGAGCTAGAAATAAATAAATCCTCTTTAGCAGATCAATATTCATCCCATTTAATGCTTGATGTGAAACTTGTGGATTTGTGGTGGTAATGCTGATGTACAGCTAATCGTTGAAAATGGGCATCAGGGCTTTTATAGCATGGCAACATATTGTCAGGCAAGAGAACACAGCCTTGAAAAGAATATGGTAAGTTTACACAGATTGGCCACACGTTGGGAAATCGCTTGGGATGTCTTACTGTGCAGTACTAGAAACGAATAATGTGGACAGCAAATGGGTCTGTTTTGTGAGAGAAATTCCTCGGTTTGTCACTCTTGTGGGGTAATGGCTAAAAAATGAAGTACCTAGTTTTTTCTGGGGATTCTGGATTTTGGTGGGACCAAAAATTCATGTTGAATTATTTTTCTTCACAGATTATCCAGTTAGCAATAATTACCTTACAAAAATGCAGTTTAGTAAAACCACCAGAAACCTGGAGGAGCACTGGAATGTTCTTCCCAGAAATTCATACCAAAAGTAAAGGGTTCAAAGAATGGAGTGTTACAACCATATCCTGAACAATTAAACTAATGAGAAACCCTGCTGGGGGGTGAGGTTAGAAACAACGCCAATGGATAAGGTACATATTCTAGTCAATGCTACGAAAGTCATTCGTCAGATTTTTCTTAGGTTTGGGGTTAAATCTCCTCCCTCTGATGGAACGGTCTTATTTTCTGCTGTAGATGTGTGATAATTCATACTGTCATGGTGTCGGGAACAGCATGCTGGTGCCCGGCATTCTTTGCATGCAAAAGCTTTCAGCCCAACCACACAAGCTGTGATACAGACATTGGCGGTCACCGATGGCATACACATTTTCAACCATAGTCCTTGATTATTAAATTAACATAATGCAACCAAACTGTGCACATGATCTTTGTGTGAAAACCTTGAGTTCTCAACGTTCTTCCAGATTCAAACTGCGCTGCTAAATCTTAGTGAGCCTCCAAACAGAGTTATTAAAGGGAGGCCTTTGTGAACAAAGCATGGGAAATATGCACTCACTGTGAGGATTGAAACTAGAGAACTGCTATTGATTTGTTTTCCCTGGACAAGGGATATTCTTTCTCAAATAATAGGTCTTCATTTAAGTTTGCTGAGAAATGAAACATTATCGTCTTTCCATGGTGGGAGAAATCATTAAGCTTAAAACATGCGGAGTAACATCTGTGGCTCTAGAAGTTGCGTGGACTTTTCTTCAGTGTCAGCTTTCCTTGGGTGACGTCTCCACTCTGTCACTGATAAACGCTGCTTGCCCCAGCTTCCAGCCGCAAGAAGTCACTGCTCCCTTGGTTGGCGAAGGGAGACAGAACGAGGGGGCAGGTCATGGTCACAAGGTAATGTTTATCAGGTGTAGAGTAAATCAGTAAACAGGAGAGGAGAGCTGAGTTTATGCTCGAGGGCAGGAAAGTTGGGAAAGAGCAACGAGCAAGGCCGAAGATGACCACTGGGGAAGTGTATGGGCGCCCCTGCGACGCCAAGGCCTGAGAGCTCAGGCACCTCCACGCAGGAGAACACCCAGCCGACCTCCGGCTCCAGGAGGCGCTGCAACGAGTGCGCATGCTCCAGCTCACCGCCCCTGCGTGCGCGCTGTGTGCGCGTGGGTGTGAGTCCACGGATACCAAAGGCAATGTCGTGGTCATCATAGTGCTCGGGCTAGAAAATAATGCTCCAGAAAAGTTCTTTCCTGAAAACGAAATTTTTAAAGTTTATATAAAGTCACAGACAACTGCATAACAAACCATTGCTTACAAAAACTAGGATACCCTTTCCCACCTTTAAATGCAGAGACTGATATGGGGGGGGGACAAATAGCACTTTATTCTCCCCAGTGCCTAGTTCTGGCTTGAAGAGTGCCAGGCCGGGTGCGCTTTTCTTAAAACTCTGGAAATGAAATGTTTTTCAGTGTTGGGACATTTAACTGTAAGATGTTAATATGAAGAATTTCAAACTTGGCCACTATTTGATGTACAAGATCATCAGAAAACTGGAATAAATACATTTCCCCAAACAGGTGAGTCCTCACTCTTGAGTTCCAGAAAGGATCACCCGTGCATCTTGTTATGAGTAAGGGGAAATAACACACCAGGCAGAGTTGCCTGCTTCATACCATCCCCTAATTTACTTCAAAAATACCCCAGTTTCATTAGGTTGCCGGTTTGTGTGTGTATGTGTGTGTGTGTGTGTGTTGGCTATTCAGAAACAAGAAATATCAATGCATTTACCTTTGCACGGATAGCTTTCCTGCTGACTCAGTATTTCTTGAGAAGGGTTTGTGTGTTAGGTCAGCATGCGGCCCTTGGTCCGCAGTGTGTCACATCTCTTCCTTCCCTGTTACCCTTAGTCCTTGATGGCTGCTTGGTGGACAGGTGGGCAATTAGTAGATATTCTGTCAGGACATGCACAGAGATGCATGGATATATAAATAGCCAGCAGAAAGTGTGAGTTCTGTGTTACAACGTGATCCTGGCTATACTCACAAGCTATAGATCTGTTGCAATTCTCAAGATAAAAATCTACCAGTCAAGCAACAGATTATCTTCTTTTATGGGAAAAAAAAAACATTGAAACTGGAGTACTCTTATAAAGAATTCCTATACAACAGATTCAGCTTCCTATGGTAGAGAAAATACCACTTAAATGTCCATTAGATATTAGGTGATTTCAGTATCACTTACATGTGGTTGGATTCTAAAATTTAAGTGAAATTCAATGATTTGAAGATTTTAAAGGAGGATCATCTGCAAGGGAAAATGCATACAGGATGAGTTTCTTGTGAATGTGCGTGTGTGTGTGTGTGTGTGTGTGTGTGTGTGTCTGTAATAGAACTGCAGTTCAGGTCATAGTAAGGGTACGAGTCCTACAGTCCTTCCATCTGTCTGGAATGATCGGCTTCAAAATTAATACATTGTTCTGAAGAATGTTTTGGTTGAGCACATGGCTTCTGGAGGATTTAGAATTATGAAATGGTGGAATAATATAATTCTTGAAGAGTTGTTGGTTCAAGTTTCTAAAAATATTAATCATACTAATGGTGTAGCCATGGTGATCCAGGTGAGAGCTGGGAATACTAACAGTCAGCCTGAAGGAGTTCACTGCCCAGGTTTCCAACCGTGAAAAGTCTTCCCTGGAAAAATGTTCACAAGCGCCTGGGACGTGTGAGTCAGCAGCAGATGACGCCCTATCGGCTCATTCTGTCTGTGCAAATATAGTCTGTGATATTTTAACTCAGATTTGCCAGAAAAAACATTTAAATGTGGAGGTTTTATCACTTTACCTCACTTCCACTAATCCCTGTTAAAATATTATAAATAGCACGGAGATTAGAGTTGCAAAACAGAGACTGCACAGGACTTACCCAAAAGGCTTTTGTAGAAGATGCAAGTAAAACCTTCAGCAGATAACTAAACCGATCCACTTTGATCCGTAGGAATTATCTATAGTCTTTATTCCTTTTATCTTTAAAATAAAATGAAGAAAAAAATCTCCCATATTTTAAGCGGATTATTTTATAGGAGCTTTCCAAAGGGGGCAAAAAATTCCTTTCCATTTCGACATATTTCTGCAGGTAATTCTTCCTCCAAGGAGAAAGAGTCCGATTGGCTATAGTTTTCCAGACCCACAGCTTTTTCATTGCTGGAGTTCATGGGAGTTACTTGAAAAGCTCCCCGAAGAGACACATTCCCTTTTTCTATAAAGACAATGCATGAGCAAGATTTGACACACAGACAATGATACAAAGACAGGGAGACACTTTGAAGTCCAAAGCATTCAATGACAAGTTTTGGCATCTCTAGAAAATAATGCAAAGGATCTTCGCAGAATTTTTATTTTGTTTTTGATCTGTCTTCGGTCACATGGGCGGGTTCAGGCAGGAAGTGGAGCCCGGACGCTTAGCCAGGTCTGGAAGGATCCGTCACCACAGGAAGGCTGCTGGGTGCGTCTGAATCGTCTCTTTTATGGCAGCAGTTCTAAAGAAAAACTTCGCTTGTGCATAAGTATGCCAAACCCTACCTTTTTAGATGGTCTATCGGGATAAAGCCTCACATACAATATCACCTAAAAACTAGTTGAAGCTAATTAAAATGGTCTTTCTATGGTAGCACTTGTTTGAACTCGAAGTAAAAGCATAGGGTTTCTTGCTTCTGAGTAACACATGATTCTAGATAACATGTGATATTAAACATTAGCTCGGTGCAGGCCCTGCGCTTTGTTACGGTGAAGACAAGCAATCTGTGAAGACGGAAGTTCGGAGTTAAGCAACCAAGGGGAGAAGACTTTCCCATCTACTGAAGAACAACTGGAGGCTCTCAAGGTGGGATCCAAGAAGGAGGGAGCAGGAAGGAGAGGAGAGAGGGGACTAAGAAGAACAGAGGTATGTCGCACACACACCTCCGCAAGAGGAAGCGGTCATTGCAATTATGCACTGATGATAATAAAAAGTAAAAGAAAATAAGTAAATGAATTGCCCAGCTTGCTTTGCTCCTGAACTACATGTGGAATAAAAAAATAATTTTTAAGACTACAGGTTTCTAGTTAAAGTTACTCTGTGTTGGAAGAATACATTCATTCCTCTGAAATACACAACAGCAAGAATTTATTCTACACCATCAACGACAGTTTGGTTCTGCTGGGCCTAAAATCGCATCACTTGCTAAGGTTTAGTGTTTTATCTTCTGTAGCAGATCTCAAAACCTAGAACGAAATGAAGAAAAGAGACCAACTGACTTAAAAAGTTAATGACCACGATTTTATTTTCCTATTCCTTTTGGCATTGAGTTTCTACTGTGTTTGTTCATTTTTATAATTATGAGTACATAATTATAAAAATGAAATAGCACTGAAATGGCAAGCACGTCATCACACTTTGAAATTTTCCCCAAACTTCTTTCCCAGAACTACTTTATAAATATAGCAGTGTATAGTGGTACAACAGACAGCTGCATTAAAAATGAAAGCTTCATGCAACCCAACAGCCCTGTGTGTATGTGTGAGTGTGTGTGTGTAGAGCTGTGTGTGTGTGTGTGAGTGTGTGTGCAGTGCTGAGTCTTGAACCGAGGACCTTTCGCATGTTAACTGTGTGCTCTGCCTCTGAGTTACATTCCCAGGCTGCCAGCTGGCATTCTGATTCTAGAATACATTTTATTTCACACTCTACAAGATAAATATTACAGAAAGAGTTTAGAACATTGCTTCTCCCACAAGAACCTCACTACTGGTGAGTTTCCACTAGTCAACTAACAGATAAGAAAATATACCTATTTCTGTACATAATGTCCATTCGGCATATATCTGTTACTATACCATAGTTACTGCTCAGTTATTATTGACAATCAGCCCAGTTGACCAGTCACCAGAAGCGGGTCTACTACTGTCATGGTATGAAAGTTTGAATATTCCGTGTATTAATAATCACTCCTCAAAAGGAGCTGATGGATTTTAACATTCAAACAACTTTCATGAATTTGTTTGAAACTGTGGCTTGTGTTTGGCTTGAGGGCATAAAGGCCAACCCGATCTCATTTATTAATATGAGGTATTAAGGTAAATCCAGGTAGGGAAGTAAAGAATTAGAATACTTATTTGAAATTAAAATGAATGTTAATTCATTAATTTGCGAGCCGCTCTGCTACAGAAACTGGACTGTCTTCAATTCGCAGCGAGACGCAGAGGAAGCTAACGGCGTTTTCAGCGCTTCTCCACTATTGAACACACAAGTGATTTTAGGAAAAGCGAGTACCAGCACAACAGACTCAATATACATCTTCTTTGTATGTGCAGAAACCAGCGGCCTCGTGTAGTTTTATTTTAAGTAAATGGACAAACTCTTGCCTAATCTATGGCTTCATTTAAAATCAAAAGATACGTTTAAAAAACTAGAATAAAAATAACCTGCATCAAAAGTTGCAAAGGTCAGGAGGTAGTGTCCTATTGACTCCTTTCTGCTTTCCATTTCTTTTCCACACAACGTATGCACACACGCGCGTGCGCACCCATATACACACCAACACACACACACAAACCCATACAAATACACATATACATGCAGACACATATACATACACACACTTGCACACACGTACTCACAGATACACACACATGCATGCACATGAGCACTCACACTCGCACACGTACACACACGCAGACGCACACACACACATACACCCCTCTTCGCTGCCCTGACGCCTCGATGGCGCCCCCGCTCTCTGCGCCTCCGCGCTCACTGTGCCCCGTGCGGGCCCGGCCGGGCCCTGCCGCCTCCCCCGCCGCCCTGGCAGCCACCTGGGAGCACCCTCCGCGGGAGAGTGTGAGGCGCCCTGGCTCAGCTCGCTCGCGGTCTGGTTTGAAACCCTCCGGGGCAGCCGGGCGGCAGTGCGCGGCGACGCCCCACCGCACCCGCGCGGCCGAGGCGGGACAGCAGGGGGAGCCCCTGCCCGGCTTTCTGCGCCGGTGGGGAGCGGGGCGCGGCCGCGAGCGCCCTCTGCCGGCGCCGCCGGGAAGAGCTCCGACCCCGGGCTGCACGCGGCCGGGCGGGCAGGCGGCGCCGGGGCGGGAGCGGCCGCGACGGACGCGCGCGGTAGAGGCGGGCGCAGGCGTTCTTTTGTGTCGCGAAGTTTGCCGATTAACAATCCCGTGGAAACCCACTCTTCCCAGGATGCTGTCACACCCGGCTGTCACAGAGCGTCGCCCCGTGACCGCGACCCCCGGGCCAGCACCCCGCATGCAGCGCGCGGCGCGGTCATTCGCGGGCCGGGACTGGGGGGCTGGGGGCGGGTGGAGGGATCGGGGGCCGGGGAGC
>RJWM01008529.1:0-45302 GCA_004363535.1 Dasyprocta punctata | reverse complement strand
ATATTATCGTAAATATGCAATTACTAATTGTAATAAGAGATTTTTAATTGCAATTTCCACTGAGAACCAACAAACCTCTAGCTACTTTATATGATACCAAATCAGATGTGCAATCACTTCCAAATAAACCCACTTTTGTAAATCATTTTTCTGTGAATTCTGCCTTTGTAGGCAAGAACTATGGTACTTTGATTTAAAATTTTAATAATGTGTAAAAGTATTTCTTTCATTAATACCTATTGAAAGGATCAGTATATAGGACATAAACCAGATGTTTAACAGAAAAGAGTTTACTTGATATTTTGCTTCCATCTTGATTGAACGGACTAGGCTTTGGAAAGCATTTTTAGTCTATACTTATACCATTGCTTTGAAAGTTTTATCTTCTATACTTAAAATTGTTAATCATAAATGCTGAATGTGTCCACATAGCATCAAATTGCAAACACATACTTATTTTCCAAAAAATTCTCAAGGTAAGTTTAAGACGTTAGTGATCTCTACAGCAACAAAAATAAGTTAACATAGTGAAAATAAGCAATATCTTCTTGCCTGCTTATAACGTGAACATTTAACTTTCTGTGCCTGAGATTCTACCTCCACTTCCACGTTGCTGGAGCTGAAAGGCCAAGGAGAAGTTAGGAGCACCTTGGCCTGGGTCTTTGATTGGTTTTAAATGTTTTCCCAAACCATGGCTCACAGAAGTTTGATCAGATTGTATGAACCACACATTGCGCAGAATACCTCATTTTCATATACAAGAAAAATTATGATACAAATCTTTACACTGAGGAATTTTATGAGCTTGATTAATGGTAGTCATATGTTAAATGCTTTTATTTATTTATTCACTAGTCTCTTTCTTTCTTTCTTTCTTTCTTTCTTTTTTTCTACCAGGAATCCAAGTCAGGGCTTCGCACTTGCCAGGCAGGCGCTATGCCCCCAAACTACATCCCCAGCCCTGTTAAATGCTTTTAAAAACATTGCCTCATGTAATCCTCTCGAGCCAATGAGATGAATATTATTCATGTTCCTGTCCTATAGATGAAATAAATTCAGGATTAGAAAAGTAAGGAAACTGACCAAGGTCACATAGCTGGTCCCTGACAGGGCTAATGTTGGAACCCAAAGGCCTTGATCTTCACTAGTCTTAGCTTTGCTGTTATCTATTCTTTGAACAAATGGCATTCCATCGAAAGAAATCTTAGATATTGGGGTATGGGAGACAAATAAGCAAAAGACTACTGAAGAGTCTCTTAAATTGAGCATGATCTTTGGGCTGCGCACTGGCCCTCTGAGCGTCGCTGGGAGAGAAACGGCTCTCACGTTTGGAGGCCACGCTGTCATAAAGTCATCTTAGTCAATGGAAGGTACTTAAATTTTTCTTCTTCAGAGACATAAAAACACGGAGGTACACAAGTATCTGTCTGGACACATACAACTCTGCCTTTCCAAACTTATACAACAAATTCTATGTATTTTATAACACTTTCAAATTTCACGATTCTGATTGTCCTGTAAGTTTTAGGGTAAACATTTACTCTATTTCATCTTTCTTATTATCCTCAGCTCTTTCTAGCAGTTAAAATACCAATATGTAAAAGACTAATAAAGAAATACATAAAAACACATAGCAGTGATCACAAACAACTTAATTAAAGGCTGATATTTGATGCATATTTAAAAGTAAGTTTTTAAACAATTGTTCATCTCCAACCACCTGACGCAAACTTCAAGTGCTAGTCACAGGCCAGAGCTCCTGCTCCTATCAGAGTGACGTTACCATTATACTCAACATTAAGAAATGTCTATTACTGAAGCTTTTGATCCCAAAAGTTCTTCTGCATTTTAAAAGTCAGAAAATAAGATTGAGTGAAGACCTAAATTGCTCTCCAGTGCTCCACACAGAGTGAGTGTCTGAGAAGCACCGTCTCCGGGACTCCCGAGGCTGTAAGTCAAATGACTTTCCGGCTGACAGCATCGTAAACTCCATCTGCCTCTGAAAGCAGGGTTGCTCTTTGTCTCTTGCATTGCTATTAGTCATATCGGCATATTTTTGGGTTGGAACTTGGCAGAATGACAAGGTGGAAAATCCCATCGGCTACTTGGGAAACACATTGCATGAGGGGAAAGACCTGGGTTGCTGTATTCAAGTTAACCCCTTCCAAGACTCTTTTTTCTTGCTTGCTTGCTTGCTTTTTGGATAATATTTCTCCTTTGAGATTTTGTCTCAGTAAGAAAGAAGCGAGAAGCCAAATAATACTATGCAAGTGGTTCTTCTGCAGGTAGCACCTCCGTCTGCTGTCCACCTGCCTTTTAGGGTCGCTTAAGTTTCTGTTGCTTGGGGGTGAGCTCCAACTCTCCTATTTACCAGCTCTGTGGCCCTAAGAAAATATTTAATTGCTTCCTACAACAGAGCCCTCATGTACCCAGTACAGCTAGAAATGGCACCTGCCAAACAGGGTTATCACAGGGATCAAGGGACACACATAAGATGCTGAGGGTAGCTTTCAGCATTCGGCATGGGCTATCTCAATAAAGATTAAACAAAGGCACATTTTAAAATTAGACAAACCAAGATTTGTAATCTAAGAAGTTACTGTAAATGAATACTAAATTTTAACGACTTTCGTCAGATATGTCTATGTGTTCTTTTTCTATTATATTGCATTTGTCAAAGATCTGAGATTCAGGTTTCACTGGCAGGGCACTCTAGGTGCATGAGTCCCATAAACTACTAAGAGCTGGGCAGACCAGTTCTAAGCATTTCCTTTCTTCCTTCATTTGATGAGAAATAAATGTTTTGTTTCAAGTTGAGCATATTGTGAAGGTAAGTGGTGCGTCTCTTCATTCAGGTAATGTTCTCTCTATAGAGATGGATGGTTCCCTTTCTTCAGTGAGAGGGAAGAAAAGTGAATTTGGGTCTACAGATATAAATGCTAGACTTCTCAGCATGGGAAGAGAATATTTATGGAGTTTACCATGATAATTTAGGGTGCCATGATATAAATATCCACCAGCAATAGCTGAGGAACATATTAATGAATAATCAGAATTTGCCAGATGAAAAAGCAGTCTTCTCAGATTTCCCGCATAAGATGCCTTATTGGTTCAAGTAGCCTGGTGACAATATAAAGTACGTTTATTTTAAATTCACATGGAAACTTTAAATCATGAATCTATCCCTTCAGAGACAGCTATGTATCTTTGGGCAAATTATTTACCCTGCTTGAGCTACAGTTTCTTTGTCAGTAATCTATACTTCATAGAAATACTAAATGTGAACACAGGTTTAAGATACACGTGGTAGCCCAGTGCCAGCCTTTGGTAGCTACAGAAATTCGAGTTGACTTCAGCATTAATGAGTAGGTTGGAGAAGGACCCTTTAAGTGTTCTAAACATGAGATCCTTTAAATCTATGACTCTGAATCTTGACACAGAGCTTTCTTTCTAACCCAAAAATGGATGCCTACTTTGTGTACCTCAAAATCCCTGCTCTAGCTATGATGAATAGAATCATCCAGCCGTGGCCAGTAAATTATGAAAAGCACTTAGTACTTTCTACTGAGAAAGGGAAATAGGTGTCCCAAATACCATGTTTGCCAACTGCTATGCTCATTGCCTTATCAAATCTGCCCCTGCCAGTGTATTCGCCTGAGTGAAACATCCAATCCTGTTTCATCACTGAGGCACATAGTGGTAAGTTAGTCATCAATAATATGATGCTTCTCATATTAGCTTCAAACTAGTCATTCTTAATCAACACAGCAACCTAAAACTTCCTGTCTTGGTGACTTCATGTCATAAACACTATGGAAAAATAAAAAGGAAAAAGAGGAAGTGGTGGGAAGGTAGGCTAAAGGGAGAGAAAGGAGAATGATTAGTAAACAGTCACTGTCTGTCCAAGCTGCATTCACTGAAAATAACACTGAATATTATCTCACCATGTGTTTCGTTATCTTATTTTGTGGTTTTATGTCTTAAGCTATTTTTTATTTATTATCAAGACATCTCTATTCTCAAGAAAGACTTTGTCCACCCACAGGACAAGCTACGAGGACACTCTCTCCCCTCCTCTCACTTCTCCCTTCTGCTTCTCCTCCGCTGTGCTTCTGCCGAGAACCTGCCTCCTAGGTGGGTCCTGAGCGCGCAGAGCCCGGGGCAAGGACTCTGACTCAGGACACCGACCCGGCTGTGATTCTCGTCATCGCTGGTGCAGACGGAGGTGAGTCACGAAACGCGGAAACAATGTTCTCCTTCTTTGTGAATAATGGCTACTTGGGAGAAGGAGTTATGTCTTTGCCCTAAGGAGAGAGACTCGTAAGATGATCAATCTAAAATTCCTCTTAGAAGTCTAAAGCGTGTTATAAACTCAAGGCAGTATATTAAGAAAATAACTCCCCAAACAATGTGCCAATGAGATGCCAAAGATCTCATTTGTCTTGAATTTCCTTTAGATTCTTAACATTTGAGTCCACTGAGGCTCAAAGCCAGCTCTTCTGGAAAATATCATAGGACTGTTAAAATATGGCTACAAAGAGCAAAAGAAGATTTGTGTCTCAAGAGAAAAGGGCTGCAGACTGAATGCTGCCTAGAAAACAATTTATTCACCTTATAAAGATGAAAGCATGAAAGGCCCTGGTGGGTAATAAAACTTACCCACTGGGGTGGCTTGAGGGGCTATCTTATCAGTGTTGGGAGTTGGAAAAGTATCTGTGATCTCAAAGAAGTTTCTAAATATTGTCCAAGAAAAATGTTTAAATATACCTTAAAACATCGCTGCTTTTTATTAGGTTTTTAACCTTTAGTGAAAGTATCTCTATACACTCACACTTGAAAAAAAAATCCATACAGAATGAGATATTATTTTCACAGATTTTTTGGTTACTATAGTGTAAAAGGATACCTTAATAAATAGCATCTAATTACAATGTACTAAAGGCCCTAGGAGACTTGGTAGAAATAAGATGCTTCTTATATATGGAATACTTGATCTAATTAAGTTCAAAGCTTAGAGTTTTATTTTAGGGAACCTCTTCCACTGAACAAAACAGATAGGCTTGTGGGCAAGTATTTGGCCATTAGACCTACACAACTTTTTGGATCATGAAAAAGAACTGAATCATAATTATTTAAATACAAAGAGTAGTAGGGGTGATAAGACGAGTAAAGGGAAGTAACTGAAGAATTGAAGAAGTAGAGAAATTGGAAAATCATAGGGAAGAACCTGGGGAAATGAACAAGCCAGCACTGGACGGAAAGTAGACCCCGAGAGTGATAGTTTCTGTCAGTGGGTATTCATCATCCTAGAATTTAAGCTAGTTATGATGAGCAATTTTGATCCCCTGTGCATCACTGGATGCTCTTCTAGCCCCTTTCTGTAGCTGACTCCATCCAACAAAAGTCCCCGAGAAGAGGTCTGAGAGCCGCGCCCGCTTTGCTGTGTCGAGGTGGACACCTAGGAAGCCTGCCTTGCGGGCTCTCAGCGGGAGGAACAAGGGCACAGCCGTACACTGATGGGAATTTTTGGAAAGTCGCCAAACTTTAGCATAAAGTAGAATACAGCCTCCCACTAAAGAGCTGGCAGTGGTTAAGATTTGTGACCTTTTGGGATTTAATAATAATCAATTAGATGTTTACTTCAGAGGCATTTCAGTAGTCCACTTGACAAAGATGGTGTCCACTTAGGTACAGTAAAAGTGCATATTCACATAAATCCCTGAAGTGGCTATGTTCCTCTGATGTTTGGAATATGACCAGAACTAGCGCAACTCTTGTCAGTGTCAGAAGTTGTCACATAGGATTGAGACAGGCAGCTGCCGGGGACAGGAGGTGGAGGCTGTGGAGACCAAGCATGCCTTCTGTGGAGCTCGTCCTGTGGGTGCAAAACCAGACAGAAATTTTCTCTCTATGCAAAATATTCATTTGATTAATCAAGTTTAAGAAGCAGTGGAGATTATAAAACTACATATTAGCGTAGAAGAAATACACACACACAACATACATACACACCAACACTCACTGAACAGACTAAGAAAACTCTCCCAAAGCACGGCCGCTCCCAAACAATTCTGCACACTGATTTCACTGACCACGTTGGAAATATTGCTGTTCAAAAACACAGCTGATCTTCAAGAGTTGTATAAGACTTTATAGAAACAAACGGCAGGGCAAAATGAAGCAGTTCAGAAATCACCTTCCTATCCTAGAACATTCGGCAAATTTCAGCACTCATATTGCAAATCTAAGCGCCTGGGAAACTGTGCATGCTGAGTTCTGAGGTGCTGCCTTAAATCCAGGTGTGATCGCATGCCAGGGTCACCTGTGGGTCTTCAACACAGAAAGAGACTGAGTAATTGATCTGGGCTAGGACCTGAGCATCCACATTTATGAAGAGTTTTCATGCAATTCTCAGTATTAAATTGAGAATCACAGATATGAAAATGCTTCCAGGAATACAATTTAACAGTGAAAATGTTTCACTCATCACTAGAGGATTTTCATCAGTCCAGTGGACTGTGAGATGGCCTTTGGTAAAGGGTATTTGTAATTGCCAGCAGCTTAGAAATCCACTCATTGGATGCTGGCTCACCGTCCGCTTTGCTCTCTTCCCTCTGAATCTGTTTTGTTTTACTTTAATATGTTAGCTCTCTTGTTATGCACTTCCCTGCTCCACACTCTTGTCTTACAGGAAGGAATATTAGTGCTGCCTCCCTCCTTACTGTCAAGAACCAAGCACAGAGGAAAATAGCTTCAATGAGCATGCAGCTGAGAAAAATGGGATTTAGCATCACCAACCACCTAAATGCATACAGGCCACTAGAAGCTGCTTCATTCTTAGGCACATTCGGAGGCCAAAAATAGCAAGTATCATGGTAGGGTCTTCACACTCTTGCACAGGGAGCCAGCAGCAAGGCCCACTCTCACACCAGGTGCTGCCCTAGCTCTCCGCCTAACTGGACAGCTAGAAAATGCATATCTAGTTGGCAACTTCCTTTTATTATGGTTTTTGGTTGATAACTTATTTTTCTCTAGAGCATTTTTTTTCAAAAATGAAAGCATGGATTAAAGTGCCAGGTCCTATCAGAAGGAAATGCAGGACTGGTATACCTGATTGTGAGGGTTAGAGTAGAGTAGCGAAGCGAGTGGCCCGTGTGACACCACGGGGATTAGTAAAGCACACTTCTGGGTATGTCTAGATGGGCATAGACATGGGTCATGGGGTCTTTTCCTGGTCCTTCATTCTTCCTCTTTGGCCCTGGTCCCTGCTCTGCTTCCAAGATGCCATAAACTGAGCAGCTTTGCTCCATTATGCCCATCTGCCATGAGTTCCTGCAAGCCAGGGACTAAATCCCCTGAAAACATAAGCCAAGTAAACTTCTTTATGCTGTAGGTGTCAGGTATGAGGATATTGAGTTCAGGAACAGTAAAACTATACTAATCTGTGTGTGTGTGTATGTGTGTGTGTGTGCACGCGTGTGTGTGCCTGTCTCTTGTGTCTCTGTGTCTCTGTCTCTGACTCTCTCTCTCTCCTTCCCTCTCTGTCTGTCTCTCTCTCTCTCCTTGGGAGGAGTGTACCACCTACCACTGGCACAGCAAGGATGAAGAGAGAGCAGTTTTTCACTTTTCCCAGAGTCCTGCAGTCATGAAACACAGAACATACAATGTACAGCTAGTATTTCTTGAAATCTATGTGGAGAGGAGGAAATGAAGAGAAATGAGGAACAGTGAGAAAGGGGCAAAGCCCAGAAGCTGAGGGAGAACAGAGGAAGGGAGCCTTTACGATAAAATGTCTGAGAGGTCTGCAGCCTTCCCCTGAAATTCTGTTAGTAAATAACTTCACAAGTGCTCTTTTTTAAATTCATGAAGCCTAGGATCTGACAGCTTTGCTCAAATCCCCATAAAGTGATTTATTTAAAAGTATATCTTTCCGCAAAATCCACAAAATGGAGTGAAATGTTCTCCTCACTCCCACCATCAGTTGCAGTTATCTGTATCAGCGAGGGAGTGGCTCTGTGCTTCCTCCTCTCTGTCTCAGCTGTGTGAAGAAGAAATCTGCTTCTTATCAAGCATTTGTTGAATTTTTTTGAAACTATGATAGCAAAGCATAAAATTAAATTGAGATAGCTTCCTTAAATGAGACATAAACCCAGTCTTCTTTCTCGACTAAACCACTCCTCAAATCTAAAGCGTCCACAGCATCCAGTTGCCTATTCTCACGTCTCAGATGCACCCCTCGGCATGCGACGTGTTCCAGAAGAGGACAGGCAGGGGTCAGCTGAGTGTCCAGTTCTGGCCTCCGAGCCAACAGAAGGAACTCGGGCTGGTTCTCGGCACCACTCTCACGTAACGGAAGGGTCCCTGCCCTTGTATTCACACCACGTTCCAGTGCTCTTTCCGTCCCTCAGCACTCAGATCAATCACAGTGCAGAACCTCCCCATACATCCAAGTAACACAACAGCGCTTTCCAGAAATGCTGCTGTCGCAAATTAAATGAGAAGGGATTCTAGCTTTCTGAAGAAACACGGAGAGAAATGCAGTCTCGAGTGAGAGAGATACTGGTCATGGCTCATACACGCTGTAAAAGTTCCCGGATCCTAGCAAAATACACGAATTAGATGTTACCCTTCTCATCTAGAAAACTCAGTCTATTTTAACGAATCGGCAGTGACCTGTAGGGAGCTAATGCAAGGAAATGATGATAATATTCTTTAGAGCCAATCTGACTTGTGAAAGAAAAATGTCGGCGATCACATCCAAATGGTGATCTTTGAGAAAAACCGATACAGGTGTGTGAGAACAAACACCAAGGGCCTCAGGTGTCACAGAACTGAAGAAACTGCAGGAGTTCTGGGATTACAGAGTTCTGCTGATGGCCTGGTTTTAAAACACTCAAGAATTAACAGGGAAAACAAGAAATAGAAACCCATTAAGAACTCCCAAATGCGGAAATAACAAGCTGAAACTTGCTTTTCATTGCGCCAGGTTTAAATTAAAATTAAATGGAAATAGACTTGTGTAACACACAAACTGGTGAATTTACAGTGTTATAGCCATGGATAAAAGTCTAAAGAGGAGGAGGAAAGAGAATTTGAATCAGGATAATCTTTAAGAGAAAAATACTTTGAGAAATTAGAATATGAATGGAGTTAAGTAGTAAAGGGCATGAAGACTTCAGAATTGACCACAAGGAGGAAAGCTTCAAGACTGGAAGAACTTTGCTATAGAAACCAGAGAAGTGTGAGAGTGGTGTGGGTGTGCGTGCCTTTGACCTCAGCATCTCAGGAGGTTGAAATAAAAAGACTGCATCTTTGAGTCCAGTGTAGTCACCTTAACTAGACCATGTCTCAAAATAAAAATACAAAGTCCTTGGCAGGTGGCTCCATGCAATGGCCCTGGCTTCAATCCTCAGTATCACAAGAAAAAAAAAGAAAAAGAAAAGAGAAGAGAAGAAAAAATAACATAATAGAAATATTTGAAAGGAGAATCTATTTTCTAGAAGGCAAGTTTGATTTTGGACATGTTCAGATTGATGTGAAGGCAAGACATGCAAATGAATGAATCCAACAGGCACCTGGTGATTCTGCAGCAACACTCGGTGAGAAGTCAGGATTTTAACTCGATACGGAGGAGACAAAACATTGAAGTGACTGTCTTAGACAGCTTTCCATTGCTGGACAGAATATCCAGCAGCACAGCTTAAAGAAGAGGTCTGTTTGGCTCACAGTTTCAGAGGTCAAGTCCATGGTCAGCTGGTTCCGAGGCAGAACATCACAGCAGAAGGGTACGGTAGAGCAAAACTGCTTACAGTATGGCAGCCAGGAAACAGAGTAGGGGAGCAGTAGCAGAGAGAGAGGGACAAGGGACCAGACACAGACCCCAGGTCATGCCTGTATGACCCACTCGAACACACTGAGAAGTGGACTGTATTAATCCCCTAGACAGTGCCCAAGACAGTCAGTTGACATCTTCACCATCATTGTGATGTGCAAAGCTGTGGGCAGATAAGTTTTCCCGAGAGTACAGAGTGGTTTTTAGAGGGTACAAATGCCAGAGGAGGGAAAAAAAAGGATCAGGATACTGTGGAAGACAAGGGTACGGAGTTAGCTAAGTCAGCAGAGAGGACTGTGGGCAAGGAAACACAGAATGTGAAAACAGCACTAAGTGAGAGTAGTCTACATTTCAACTCTGGCTCTATTCTTTCTTTTTTATCTTTCTGAGACAAGGGTTTACATGCAGTTCAGGCTGGTATTGAAATTTGGTAGCATAGGCTGACCATGAACTCATTTTGTAGCGCATGCTGGCCTCGAACTTGGAGTGATCTTCCTGCCTCAGCCTCCCAAGTTCTGGGATGACAGGCATGTACCACATGCCTGGGCCAACTCTATTCTTTCTAAATTTCACAAACTTTCCCTGAATGTAAGTGTTTGTGAAGTAAGTTCTTAGGATGAGATCAGCATTTACTGCAAGTTGTTCCATGTAAGATTTTAAATCCTATATAATGCAAACAAACTGTTCTCTATTCAAAAATACTTGGGAACTGTTTATTTAAACAAAGCTAAACAGATTTTGTGTTTCGCAGACTTACAATTTTTACAACACTGATAGGTATCATGAATCTCCAAAAGAGAGAGAAAGAGATACAGTTTGTAATGCTTCCTGTTTGACAAATGAACAAATTGTGTGAGTGTGTATGTGTGCACACCATTTCAAAAAACAGTGTCATGGCAGAATTATAAAAATACTAGACTGGAAGGCTGTAATGACTCTTTCTATGCTAAGATTTATCAGATGTCATCCCATGCATGATTTTTAGCAATAATTAAAATGCAGAATATTATATGATTGTTATCATTAAATGTTGCCTCTGAATCTAGAAATAGATATGCATTATTCCAAGCTCTGCTTTTTATCCATATTTTTCACTGATACTACACAAAGTTAAAAATGACTCATGAACATAGTCGTCCAAGTGAATTATGGTCTCACAAATTTAGCACCTTTCTTATCAAAGATTTTTGTACCTTTGTGCAGTGCGACCACTGCACAACCACTCTCGCCCCCTTGAGATTGACAGACCTTAAGAACTATAAGTTTTGTAGCATCTTAAGGAAAAAATTCATCATATATAGAATTCTCATGTGTTTCTCTCTGGCTCTGAATATGAAGAAAGCAAGATCGCCTCCTCCTACCCCGAGCTTAGCTTTCTCTCTGCCGGTTCCTGCTGAGCCCACAGGCTCTCACTTGTGGGTGGGCTGCAGGTTTCCTGCTTTGGCTCGGCTTCCTCTGCTCACACTGTCCTCAGCGCTCCGTCAGCTCATCCCACGGCAAACCGAGGACCTTCCTGAACGGACTCCTCCACTGTTCGTCCAGACGTTCGTTGTTTTGGTTATTTTAAACAATTTATGTGTATGTGCATTAAAAAGATGAAAAGATATTAGATCAACTGCTGGCAATAAAACTTTTAGTTTTCCTTTTTCTATTTCTACCACTGCTGTTATTACTTCTGTTATGAATATTATTATTTTATAATTAGAAAGTTGTTCAGGCTTTGTTGCATGACTTCCAGCATTCAAAAGACTAACACACAGAATGAAAGTTTGGGGGGAATAGCGGAGAAATTTAGAGGCAGCTACTTTACATCAGTGAAGTGGCAATGACAGGCTGACATCAAGCACTGAGGCCCAAAAAGCAGGTATTGGGATGAATGAATGCGTGAGAACCAGTGCTCCTTCAAAATAAGGACAATTGTTAGACAAGAAAGGAGAGCGACGGCACTGGAGCCCGTGCGTCTGACGGCATGGAAATGCATAATATAGTTTATAAAAATTTAATCCAGGACAACAAAAATAAATAAATCAAATGTTTTGGAACAGAAAAGGTTAAGCTTGAATTATTTGGCAAGTGTGAGCACTTGCGGTGCATTGATATATTTCATATAAATGTGTACTAAACTGTGGTACATATGGCCAGATCTTTTCTGTTGTTTAGTTTTTAGACAAATGTTTTCTGATAAATCCTCTCAAGAGAAAAAGAGTGAGAACACATTTTAAATTGTTTGGCTGTGTGCATTATAAACAGGGAAAAGGACGTTCTTGTCCATTAGGACAAGGTAGGGACAGCAAGGTGGGCACCTGGGTGTCTCCAAGAGGTCTTGCGTGAGAGGCCTTTCCCCAGTGCCGTATTTCCCCAGCTTTTCTAACAAAGCTGGAGATGTAGAAGGTAAGTAACATATTTCAGTGGGAAATCTGGGAAAACTTGCTTTCCTAAATTTCAAACATAACCTGATATCAGACATTATATCCCGCAGGTAACTGTGCTTTCCTGTTGGGCAGAGCAGACGTGGTCGCCCTGAGCTCGGCCCACGGAACCCTCACTGCGTGCACTCCCCAACCCGAAACAAAGGTGCTCACGATGTTTTAAGCAAAACTCCAAAGAGGCGTCTCTCTAACTAAAGGAGAATGTAAAGAGCCCCTGCCAGTCTCCTCACAAATAGGAAAGTGTTTATAATAAAGAAAGCGATGACCATCAAATGCCAGGTAGAGACTTCTTAGTAGGTTGCTGGGCTTCTCCTTAACTTCCTGGATCTAGCCTTATTTTCATCCTCAGTGTGTTTCATTTCCGTGAAATGTCAGCTCACGTCACATTTCTAGAGTGGGTAGTTTACTAATTTACCACTCAAGGAAGGCCAAGTTAGCACGTCAGCTGACAAGGACATATAACTTCAGCACAGCGCCTTTCAGTAGAGGAAGAGCCCTTGCAAGTGCAGTAAAATGGGTTTGCAATTTGAAGTTGACATCTGGCATCTCATAGTCACAAATGATAGATAGAAAAACATTATTTAAGTGAAGTGTGCTAAAGATCCTAAGGCTCTACTGATGCTTAAAATCCAAAAGTAATTATTTCACATCTAATTCAAAAAGTAAGAATACCCTATGTGTGAAGCCTTTAATATACTGGCATCTTCCCAGTGTTCTGAAATTTTGAGATGAGCTTTGTCCTCTATTTTCTTCCTACAAACATTTTAAAGCTTTCCTAATCTTCTCTTTGTCCTGTTATCCTGCACAAGCTTTGCTTTCAGGGCTTAAGTAAGTATTCCACTTTGCTATCTAGAGATGGGCTTTCGAGCATGGATGAGCTACTCTGTTGGCAGATTAAGTTTAACATCTCATTTAGGGGAAATTACACAACAATCAAGACCTCAACTGAGTACAAATTGTTTATACCACATATTCTATTTTTTAAAATGGCACGTATAGACTTCACTGCAAATGTATTGCATAAAAGAGAAATACGGTTTCCAAAATCTTATTTTCTTCAAACTTCACAAAGAAATGTTTGTACATTTTCATATAATTCAAAACTTTCTTTAAATAGCTTTGATATTTTGAAATTTCTAAATGTGTATCATTTGTTATAGCAAGAAAAACAGTCTTTTGCTAAAGTTGGGAAGTGGTTTATATTCACATAATTATGCTTCATATAAACGAAGAGAATGTGTGTATCTTCCCAGCACATAGAATACAAAGTACACAATTCTTGTACCGTAGGCTCATTAGGCATGGTTGTCTACACAATGGATAAGAATCCTGTTATACAGATTCATAGTAGATATTACTTCAATGAGTTTTACTTTCCTGATACAACTCATAAGGAAATTTTTAACTGGATTGATAAAGATTTAAATAAACCATGAGGGGAAAATGTTTTCTCTGACCAACTTTCCACTGGCCCAAATCTTCTTTTATTGTTAGACCACAGGCTTGTCGTCCCTTCAAGTCCTATGTTTTCCAATTTTCTACTCTTTTGGTCTGTACGTCCAGCTCCTTGCACGTCCTCAAGCCCTGGCCACAGCTCCTTTGCACTGAGCTCTCCCCGCGAAGTCCCACTGTGGCGCTTCCCTCCCACCACCCGCCTGTGTCATACCTTCGAGCCTGCCCTAGAGCGGTCGGTGTCAGGTTTGCTCTGAAACAAACCTGTCCTGGTGGAGCTCATATCTCTGCCTCTGCCCTTTTTCGTCCTTACGCTGTCCTCGCGCTGTCCACAGGCCATCGGAGTCCCTCGGTTGAATGTGCTTTCTTTGAACATACATCTGTGGGCAGCGCATCATTTCTAGGACACAAGGGCAATTCGCCTCCACTTTTCTAATTCGTATTCTAGATGTCTCTAGTTCAGCCCCGGAACATTTAGCTCAGTTTCTAAACATCATATGAATGCATGATTTAGGAAGTAAACAAGAGTTGAAAATAAAATCCTCTTGGATATTCAGCTGTTTTAAAATCTGAAGAGTTCAGTAATCCTTTAAATCTGCAATCACTAAAAGAAAGCCACTGTCACTAAATCACACGTAGTTCTCCAAAAACTGCATGATGCAAAGTTCTCCAAAGAATAATTATCGTTAAATGTGAGGACGAAACAATAATGGCACGTTACAAGGCCACTTACACACGCAGGCCGTTTTATTTGACATTATTGAAGTCTTTGCTCTCTTGCTTAGAACTGAAGTTACAGCAAATCCAATTGGAGCCATAAAATTATCAGAGGTGAAACTCCAGCTCTCTGGTGTTCGGTAATGTACGGAGAGTGAGCAACCTGCATAAATAAGGAGACATATTTGAATGAAAGTTGGCCTGCTGACCTATAAACTGATTTTTTTCACATTTAGTACAACCACAAACACACACACACACACACACACACACACACACACACACGGTCTCTATATGCTAGACTATATTAACATTAGTAAATACAGTGCATTTCTTTCAGAATATTTATGTTATTATAATCATTACAGAGAAATTTTACTTATAATAATGATAGATCTATAGTATTTCTGTTAATAGTAGTCTTTCCTTAAATGTCATATGTTTCTAACTTAAAATCTAAGAATTATACCTGTTTATATTAATAGTTTTTATCTTATAGCTTTTCCTATTTCATTTTTCCTTTATGAAAATATGTTTAACCTTTATTCTATCTCCAGAGTTTTCAGATTCTTCTATTTTTGTATATGTAATGCCTGTATTTTCATTTTCAACAGTGAAGCTTTTCTGGATGTGATTATATTCAGTCTTCTTCTTGCAGCCCGCTTTGATCTGTAATGAGTTGTAGAGTATCTCCAGTGTATTATGTTGTAGAACTGCTGATAGTACTTCAATTTTCATGGAATTGCTTTCTTCTCTTTGAAAACTGAGAATCTAGAGAGGGCACAGGAAGGCGAAATAGTCTCCTCCGAGCTGCAGAGCAAGTGGAAGATTGTGGTTTCAATCAAGATCTCCAGACACTCTGGGTCCTCACTCAAATGCCCCACGAGCCAAGCACAAGAAAACACAGCACCCCAAGTATTCATCCTATCCCCCAAACCCTGTCTCCTTAAAGCTCATTTTTTAATCTATCTGGAAAAGCATTTCTAAACTGTTAGGAACTCAAACAGACTCAGTTAAAAAAAAAAAAAAGCTCTTGTGTGTAAACATCTTGGAAACAGACAAGTGACAGATAATACATGAGTATTTTTTATCTTCCCAGATTCAGTTCTTTGTTAGATTATAAATTTTTAGAGGACCACTATAAAGCTATTGAATTGATGACAGCGATGAAGAAGAATTTAGAGACAGGGAGATTCCTCCAGACAGACATTCCCCAAACAAGCTGATAGCACTTAAGAGTTTAAGTGACACCTCTTCTCTAAAATCCTTCGAACAAAAACCTGAAAAAGCCATGGGATCTCGGGCATCAAGTGTGAATTGAAACCCAACTCATCCCTTGAATTATATCATATCATCCTATAAGCCTCTGTGTTAACAAATCATATAGAATAGGACTCTGTTTCTTTTACTCTGAAAGCGATTAAGCGAATTCTTTTATCCTTTTTCATTCCCTTTGATCAAAAAACAACCAGTTGCCAAGAAGAATTTTCTAATTAGACAATTAGCATAAAAAGTATCTTTATTTTTTATGTCGATTAAAACAATTATTTTTCTTTTCACAATAATTTTGGCACAGATGTATTTACCTGAAGTGCTGATAAAATGTGTAGTATTAGAGGACATGTTATAAAAATTAAAGGAATTTATGCATGCTCTTACTAACACTAGAGTATTTTTCTAACTTATCACTATGCTGACTTTGAAAGAATGAAAATGAGATTGTGCTAGGGTGAAAAGTATTCATGACCAACAAGTAGGTAACTTGTGCTCAAAATTCAGGTGTCTCCTGTTTAAGATGCGCATGGCTTTGGGCAGTGGCTTCTGCTCTGGGTCTTGAGTCCCCTCGCTGAATGCTGACAGGGAAGCACTCCATGGTATTCATGCCCATTTGGTCCTCTGTTGTATGTAGAGACACCACATGTCCCCAAATGCACACATGTAGTCAGCTGTGCAAGCATTTAACTGACCTGGAAGACGGCCAGCCTTTAGCCAAGTTGCCTCTGGCCTTTGAATTTGATGCAGAACTGATACTGTGTTTTCCTTATTTAAAAAACTCACAGGATTCTTGGAACCTCTTCTAAACAACTCTTCCCAAACACATTTCAGTGAATTAATTAACATCTACACTGATCAGAAACACAGTTTCAGGTCCTTAAGATGTAAAAATTAAATGAAAAGAGCATAACAAAATGAATTGGGCCAAAGCTGAAAAGATCATATAAGATACTCTGTGAATTTAGGAAGTGAATGAACTTTTCCCACCCTAATGCTGGCTCCGTACTGGATACAAGGACTCCTCTGGCCATTACGTGGCATTTATGCTTCTTCAAACTATGGGTAGGGAATTGAGAACTTTTAAATTTTAATCCAAAAAGAATTTAAATTGTAGTCTAAAGGAATTGACTGATGTTTAAGGAAAATTAGACTCAGACTTCTGAGCCCCATATGCCCAGAGAGCAAGGTTACCACCACTCCTATGCCAGCTGGCCCCTCTATCATTTGTAAGCAGCCTTGAACACCTATGCCCCTAACTAAAGAAAGGTAAGGTTAAAGAGCGTGAATGATCGAGATCCATCACCAGCAAAATATGAATGACTGCAAGTGCACCCCTTCCCCGAGGAGAAGCAGGACGCGAAGGAGGGTGAGATGCCATGACCTAGTGCTAGGACTGCACTTGCCAATACGGTGACCGCCAGCCGCATTGTGGCTGCTCACATTTAAGCTGAAACTCAATTAAACTCAAGAAATCCAGGTTTCAGTTCATCAGCTGCAATAGCCATGTTCCAAGTCCTCCCAGTACAGATGTGAAGCGATTCCACCTGCAAAGAAAGCTGCATGGCCCAGCGCTGGCCCCACAGAACACTTACCATGAAATCGGCGTTAGCGAAAACTGAATAAAAGAAAGATAAATAAGCTAATTCAGACATCTTGAGTAATTAAGATGAATTGAGTAAAGTTTGTTTTCAAAAGAAATAAATTTCCTCTTTCTGCATTTGAACTTCTCAAAGCCTCTGTCCCAGTCCATATTCAACTTTTTGGGAGGTCTTAACATACACTTTATGCCAGAAAAATCATTAGGCTGATTCGTTGATATTTTTGGGCTGTTTTTTAACAGTAACTGTAAAACATAAATTCAGCAATATTTTTCTCTGTTAGTGCTATCTTGTGCTGGTATAGATTTAATAGTAAAACTATTTGAGTATCCAAAACATTGCGTGTTCATTTCAGGTCTCAAAACCCTGAGAACTAAAAAGTATTACCTTTTAATTTATAGGTTGAGAAATACGTTGACAACAACAGATGACTTGGTAAAGGTACACAGCTCTATTCAAACTTAGAGGAGTTAAGTGATAGCTTACAGCAGCACAACTAATAACAATACACTCATTTTGCCTACTTAAAATCTAGGACTTTTGACAATAACCCTTGTACAAGGTGGACAGCATCACAGCCTTTCAACTTTGACATACTCAATCTTGATATTGAGTATCAGAATCTTTCCACAAAAAATGAATACAGTGAGCATTTTGAGAAAAATCCTAAAAAATATTGAGGAAAGACACATTATTTTAAAATATTTTCTACTATTTTTTATTTGGTGGAGACTTTCTAGTGTATAATAGAGACATGTGGAATTTAGCATCTCTTAAAGAGAAGTTTTGGACCTACCAGTACAACTGACAAAACAGGATGACTGGGCTCAGATTACAAACATGACCTTGAGCAAGTCACTTACTCTCTCTGAGCCTCAGTTTCTTGATCTGTAAAATTGGAATAATTATTGCTTTTCTCTAGATTTAACTTAGTTAACACGTCAGGTATTATGAACTGCATAAATCCATAGTAAGGGTCTATTAGTTATGTTTTTGGCTGCAGTTATGGTAATATAAATGAGAATGATGAAGTTTAAAACATCATGTCATGTGCAAAAGTGACTCCAAATGAGCAGTGTACCCCCCCTGTAGTCATGCCTTTAGGCCAGCTGTTTTCACATAGGACCCTGGGCCAACTTTGCAACTGGTTTCAACTGCAAATGGTGCGAGTGACATCATTACAACTGGGTCTTTAAAAATAGATTTCCTTAAAATGCCCTGGCAGCATGTTCCCCTGCACCTTTGGGAGCCACTGGCCCATCATATACCAACTGGCTGAACCTGAGAGCAAAGCCATGTAACGAGTCCAACTAACCCGATGGAGAGGTCGTGTAGAGCAAGGATGAGGGAGGACCACGAAAACGGTGTGAAGCCTTGGATGCCAAACGAACACGCGAAGAGCCCGGGCTCTCTTGTCCTCTCAGTTCAGCCCAGCCTTCCAGCCACCCCAGCCAAGGTAGTGGGCACTGATCTGAATGACATGGTCTTGGTCATCTATAGACAACAGCCTTACAAGTGACCCCAGGTGAGATCAGCAGAAGAGACACCCAGCCAAGCCCTAGTCAACCAGAAGAAACATAAGAAATAATTACATGTTACAATTTTGAGGCACCAAATGGTGAGGTGGTTCATGATTCAGAAATTGACAACCAAAGTGTGGCTAATATTATTTGGAAAACTACTTAGCGATTTTCAAAATTTTGTCATCAAAGAAGCTACTTAAGTCCCTCTACCAATTCTCTTTCACTTTTGACAAATTCTTGCTTATCTACCTCATTGGTATATTTTTCCTAGCATAGTCTGTTTACTATCTAATTGACGTATCCTTTGTGTGATATTTCTACTTTTACATCTCTTATCCATAGAGTTTTCTTTCCCAGTGGTACCCCCTCATTCTTAAGAGTCCAATCTATTTTTATTTTCTTCCTCTGAAAAGACTTCCTTAACTTTTCCACTGTTCTTCTTTGGTGCACACTTACACTTTTTGTACCACATGAAGGCACTGAAGGCATACAGTTTATTTAGGGTTAGGTATTATTTTTGCCTTGATCACATTTCCTCTTTGCAGAGAAAGAATCCATTTGTTTTCAATCCCCATGCAGTGATTAATGTATTGCACTGCTGTATATAAGACGTCTCCCAGGGACAAACTAGTATTTCCAAGCTCTAGGAACGACTGACTAAAATATCAATGCCACCTCATTAATTTATAACAGAAATGATGACTTGTGAGGTCACAGAACACTGGACAATCGTTTTCTCACATGACAGCATTTTAAATCTCTAGTCAACTGACATGGAAATGCAAATTATACTCAAAAGTTTGCTTGATGTGGATGGAATGTTATTTATGTGTTTTGAATACCTAATGCCTCCATGTAAAAGTCTTTCATGAACTCATATAAATAATAAGATTATCCTCACTGCTTAGCCTGGAAAGTTCTTAGGGCAGACATACTGCTTCCTAGACTGTTAAGTAAACATGCCTCAAGTCAATTTTCATTCATTCAAAAATATTTACTAAGTATCTGCTCTGTGCAGGCAATAAGAATAAAGTCACGATCTAAGGAGTCAAAATTCCTCCCCCTACCAGTAACTGCATTCCAGGAACAGTTCCGGTGTATTGCTAAGATCCATAAAATAATTTCTTTTTCTTTTTCCTTTTCCTTTTCCTTTTCCCTTTTTTTTTTTTTTTTTTTTTTGAGACAGGGTCTCACTATGCCGTTCAAGTTGGCCTTGGGCTCACTTTGTAGCCCAGGATGGTCTCGAACTTGCAAACAATTCTCCTGCCTCAACCTCCCAAGTGCTGGGATTACAGGAGTGCACCACCATGCCTGGCTCATAAAATAATTCCTTATATGTTTATATGTTCATGGCTATTGTTTTTCTATGTTAGAAAATACATTCCAATTTTGAACCTGCAATATCAATAAAGTAAGCAAAATATAGACTGAAATAAAGAACTGTAGTTCACCGGAGGTGTAAAATGTTAAATTACACTCAATAGGTGCATGAGTTGTCAAGCACTAAGTCTTTGCATTGACACAAAAATCGCTTCAGTCTTTCATCTAAAACCTGGTTAGAATACTTAAGAAAACTCAAAGCAAGTATCTAGTGCAGTCCATGCTCTCTGATAACATTTAAAACTTATGCTTATCTCTCTAAAATATGCCAGCATATCCAAGAGTGAAAGGGGAACTTTATTTGGTATAATCCACTATTACCCCAACTCTGTCAGGACGAGTTTCATCTCCACCTAACAGAAATCAAACTTGCTTTGCATTTTACTACCTTAGTAAGGTGTTCAAGGATTCAAAACCACGCATTTAACTGGGCTTGCAAGGAGTCCTCTCCTCCTCCCCCTACTCTTTAGAAGTAAGTATTTAGCCTTCAGTGATACAGTTTGAAGGATCTGAGAATGTCTATAAACACATTTTGCCCTGCTTATCTAGGACTCCACTCTGTTCATCAGGATCAATGTTTAGATTATTCTCAGAGAGGGGACGGCACCTCATCAATGCCTGTAAAATGTCAAGGGGTCATCTGAACGCGAATCCACCATTGGAGCCTGGAAGGAATGCATTTACTTTTAACAGGCTGCAGTTCTAACCTGTGAAAAATTAGTATGTCAAGAGAGTCATGTAGGGAGGGTTAGTGTAAAGCTACTCCACCATTAGGTCTATGGGGGGAAGTGCCCAACATTTCAAGGAAGAGGAAACGATGCCCACAAGGTGAACATTAAAAATACAGCTCACGATTTCATATTATTACGTGAGAGCTGAAGGTTTCTCACTATACTTTCATATTGCTTCCCCTAAAACCCCTATAATACAGATACTGCATTAGCCGTTTCATAGCACATAGCATTTTCTATCTGCATAAGTATAAGGTTCAGTTGTCTGTATTTTGGTCTTGATTAGACTCTTGGCTGTCAGTATAGTCATTTCACACACATTTGTTTGCCGAGGATTTTGTGCAAGTCTTATGAAAAAAATCAGAGTGCTTAAAATCAAATTCAGTGACTTAGTCCAAGAGAAGATTCTTGGTGTCTCAGTATCACAGCTGGAAGATCATAAATTCAAGCATTTATTGCTATCTCTCATTGCAAAATATTTAACCTCTGAGAAAGAAGTAAAATAATGCCACCTCCAAAAGTTGTTATCGGATGCAATGAGTGTGAAATGACTCTAATGTTTCCAAATCCACAAAGGTCAGTTATGTATATGATAAAACTGTGAGACGAGATGGTCCATACTAGAAAGCATGAACCTGAAGGCATTCCTACGCTCCCAAACAGTTACTCATGTTAATCATCACTATCGCGGA
This sequence comes from Dasyprocta punctata, assembly GCA_004363535.1. Taxonomy (NCBI): domain Eukaryota; kingdom Metazoa; phylum Chordata; class Mammalia; order Rodentia; family Dasyproctidae; genus Dasyprocta; species Dasyprocta punctata. Next base: position 23,673 of record RJWM01008529.1, on the reverse strand, counting down.
CTCAGACAGGCTCCCTCCCCAGACTAACAGCATCAGCCTTCCCACAAGCGTCTCTGCCATTCAGGGCAGTAGGTTCAGGGGCCTAAACCAGTTCCATTCAGCAATTCAAAGGAAAAGAGAGGAGTGCTTCCCAGAGGTCCTGTGTGAGAACGAACTGTGCTTTGGGGGAGCTCCCTGCACCCTCAGAGCCAGCTCTTGTTTTACCTGGGAGGAGCGTCTTTACCTGGGTTACAGCATTGTCATTTGAGATTTGTGTCATTTGGAAGTTTCTGACCATGAGATTTGCACAACTAAACAGTACTTGTAAACTGAAAGGTACCTGTGGAAAACACTAATTCTGGTTGGTGTGAGAGCAGTTGTTTGCAAGCTCATTACTATTATTTAGATGGTTTTCAAAGGACAGAAGCCTGAATGAATCTTACTCTGTTTTTCCTAATACCTTTCTAATATATCATCTAAATCCCCACTGAAACAGACCTTTCCTCATCACTTCCACGGAAAGAGATCAACTCAGAAGTGGGTGAATTATTCCTAAGAAAACTGAGCCTCTACCAAGTCGAGTAAAAGGATTAACCTGGACTTCTTGCCTGAAACGTGCCTTATTTATGCACGCTTCAGGAAGGCATGCTTTTGATACCCATTTAGCCTGTTATCCACTCTAATCCTATTATTTTTCTGCTACTGTTGCCTCACTCTGAAATGTTCCGTCCTGTGTCCTCGGGCTGGCGATCTTCACAGGTGAATTGTTTACTACTGCAGACATCACTCAGTTGGTTGAAGGCATTTTGAAATCCAGTGCTATTCTCCAGAATCTCTGTTCTGAGGTGCAGATAAAATTTTTGCAAAGATTTGCACAGTTAGTAAAATTATTATCAACATATACTGAACTATCACTGAAAATTGTTATAGGAGATGTGATTGAAAAATACAGTTGCTTAAATTTTTAAAATGTGTTATAGCAACAGACACAGCACTGTGAATCGCTCTCAAACACACTTATCCCCATCATCTTATCACTTTCTGAAGATGTGGAAACTCCTCTTTCAGGAGCGCGTTTAGCGAGCAGTCGTGGCTGCCTCAATGTCCTGATCAGTTAAAAACATTGACCTTTCATGGTCGTTTTCATTTTGAAAAAGAGTCAGGAATTTCACAGTGCTAGATCTGGTGACTAAGGTGGATGAGGACCCGCCATCGCGTTTTCACGGCCCTGCCTTTCCCCGGGATGGCGCTCGACAAGAGGCTTCACCGCATTTGTAATCACAGCTCATAAAGACACTCACGAACGCAGACTTCCAGGGCTGCTTCGGAAACTGGCCAGAATGGTGGGATGAGCATGTTTGAAGTAGAAGTGAGTATTTTAAGGGGAATTCATGGCAACGTGGCCTCTTGTACTTTAAAATATTCACCATACATTTGGTTACCTCTTACAGTACTGTGTGATTGCACAGGACAATAAAAAGAGACCCATTGCATTGCTCCACTCAAAAGTGATCTAAACTCTCAGCTGCCCACAGAGGCCTGGCAGGAAGACAGACATCCAGAAACAGAAGCAGGGTATGGAGTCCAGGAGAGGAGAACACCCTGAAGGGAGAGGCTTAGCCCAAGGAATAAAGAAGAGCTTCGGAGAATGATTAAGAGACTGGTAAAGGTAAAGAAGGGGAACTCCAATGCCAGAAGCAAAGGGAACAATTTTGACAAAAGCATAGAGGATTCCCAGAGCCCTGGTGATCATACTGAGAGGACTAGGGCGCCTGAAGTCAAGATTCACCCAAAGACTTGGAGAATGAGAATGTAGGGAGGTGGACTGATATTAGACCAGACATTTCAACAAGGTAGCAGGGTGTGGTGGTTACAGTGTGATCTGGAGAACTGAGTCCCCATTCAGGTGCTGCTACTGCTAGCTATGGGACCTTGGAACAGCTATTTATCTCTGCAGGTAAACAGTGAAGTTCCAGTGGTTCCAATGGTGTACAGGGCGCAATATACAAAAAGTGGTCACTTATACTTCCTGGGCCAGGCACTGATCTGGTTCTAAAGATGGAGATAAGAAGCATATTCATTTCCTGTCAAAAGGGTTTAATTTAAGGAGCTTTGGGTTTACTGGGCTAGGAAGAAGGCAGTCCTTTCCTGTTGTTGGTTTTAAGCAGAGAAGTACTGTGATGAAAACTGACTTGGAACTAGTCTTGTAGTGAATTTATCCAGCAAAGCAGCAGCTAAGAGAAACGCCAGCAGGGAGACTTTCTAGCTGATGCAGAATGACATTCTACCCAAGTCGCAGAAGGTCAAAACCACGCCTCCAGATGGATGCCATCCATGCACGTTTGGTTGAGATCTATAATGATAGGGTGGACAGCAACGTCACAGTTAGAAGGCCTCCGCTCCCTGTAGAATCTACCTCTTCTTTATAAGACTGCACAGTCATTACCTTGTTCACTAAATATGCAAGCAGCCGTTTCCTGACTCACGCCTTAGTTCCCTTGAGATTTAACAGTTAATGCAGCAACCGAACAGCAAACTACCTCTGTCAAGCTCAAGGAAAACCCAAGCAACTCAGAAGAATGTGTGTGAGCCAGTAACACAGAAACGAGCAGAGGGAAAGGGTGGTGAGCTCGGGGTCAGTGCGTCTGAGTGGCTGGAGTCGCATTGCTGCCAATGACAGTTTGAAAAAACAATCTCTTTTTTTCTGGACCTCACTTTCTCCAACACAACATTATTGAACCAGAAATCCTTGAAAGTCCTCTTGATTCCTAAATTCCAAAATCCTGTAACATAAAGAATTGGTCATCCAAACAGCTTTTTTTTCATAGTGAGCATTTTTGCATTCCCTTGATACACAGCACCATTTAATGTGGTCCTAAGAATAACAACAGAAAGAAGACACGAAGCAGTTCTCTCCGCCCAGTGTCATGCGGACTCAGTAACAGCTAGAGGCCATCATAAAAATTTTAGCAATATTGAAAACCAGTTGACATCCGTCTGTTAGAGTGGAACAGATCACAATTGGATCATTTATATCAGGGGATCCTCAGTCTTTCTGAGACCAGTGATCTGTTCTGTGAAGGAGAATGTTTCTGAGGATGAGAGTAGAGGTGGCTTCCAATGACTCAAAGGGTGAGTGACCTAGATCATGCTCTATTCACAGCAGGATTTGAGTTCCTAAGAGGATCCAGTGCTGCTACTGATCCAACAGGAGGTGGAGCTTGCGCAGTGATCTAGGGGATGGGAAGTGGTTCTGGCATTTGGGACCCCTTATTTGTGCTCCATAAATCTATAAATAATATAAATTTTGCTCTTTTTTTCTTTTAACTCATTGTTAAACACTTACTATCACACCACTGATCTTTCTTAAGAGGGATAAATCAATTCAACAGTACTGAACAACAAAGATTCTGCACTTTTGCAATGTTTGATTTACATATCCCTGCTATAAATAGTAGAAATTGTTTCTAAGTGTAATTCAGAGCATATTAAATACATCTAAAACAATGTGCAGCAAGATCACACAAATAAAACTTCCACTGTTCCATTTCTTCTCTTTTCTATTGTTGTAAGATAATTTCGATTTGTATAAATGAAAGCTACCTAGAAAACATGGGCCCAAGTTGCTTACTGGGAAATCACAGTTAAGGCTGTTGGGTGTTAATAGAGTGACTCGTTCTCAACAGGTGTCCCAGGAAGTTCAATAGCCTTGCACTACACACCCTCTAGGATGGGTGAGAACACTCGCCCTAGAAGTGCTGCCGCTGGCTCAGTGTCAGCCCTCAGAGAAAGCTCAAGGCCAAGAAATATGCCCATACTGAATCTAAGGGACTCTAAATTTAGTTTGCAAGATTGACAACACATGTTACAATGCTTCCTGGGGCCCAGCACCAACACCAAATTGTTCTAAAGAGAGCCAACAGTAGTGGGTGAGACAAGAGCTTCCAATCTGGGTTTAATTTCTCATAAATGAAATAAATGTGTCATTTTAAGGCTTTCCACGTGTCTATTGACAAAAAAAGAAACATTGCAGATTTACAGGGCAAAAAGACTGAAGTTCCAAGAGTCTTTGTAGAGAGGAGTGAAATGTTCAAAGCTATTTCATTACAAAATCCTGGCAGAACACTCCAGATGATAATTACAATTTGCATCGAAGAGAGGAGTTACTCAGTACAACATTTCCTGTTAGTTTGGATCTCTGGATTCATCTAATTTTCTCACTGCTTTCTATCAAAATATAGTCTGCACATCAGTAAAGATAATAGCAAAAGTAACTGAAATTATTATCATTTGGCACTTCATCTGATGTTAGGTAACGCAAGCAATCTGTCTATGCAGATGCAAGATAGACAGCACAGCAAATATCCTAACACTCCAATCCACTAAGGAGTGTGGATTTTATTTTCTCCAATTATCTTCAGTACAGGACTTAGTTTCCATTTCCAAGAACGAAATCCATAAAATTAGCTATTCATTCACTCAAAAGCTACCAAGCTAGTACTGATTAGAATTATTAATAACATCAACATTGTAAAGTGCAGACCATTTGGAAAAAAGCAATTTTTACTAACTAGTCATGCAAGCATCCTTAGAAAGTGAAAGGCTGGAAACATTTTTTCACACCCTGCATGGGGGCACACACTTGTAATCTCTTCTACTTTTGAGACTAAGGCAGGCAGTCCTTCAGGTGCGAGGCTGGGCTGGGCAATTTAGCAAGATACTTCCTCAAAATAAAAAATGAAAAGCACTGGGAATGTATCTCAGTGGTAGAGTGCTTGACTAGCCAGCTCAAAACCCTGGGTTCAAACCCTAGGGTCACACACCCCAAAAAAATCCCCATTGAAAAACAATATAAAAGAATTAACAAAATCCTTAGCTCAAAACTTAACATCCATGTCCCATGCCTTAGTCAGAAACCCATCTTCTTCTAATAACTACTTTTGTTTAAGCCATAAATATTTCCAGGGATAAAATGAAGAAATGAGCAGAGGATATTGCTGAAGACTTGAGAGACATCACATCAAATTTCCAAATATAACCCTGTGGTCTTGATGATAGTTCTGCTCTCATCAGTATTGTGAGCTGTTAACATCATCAGCACCAAGCAGCAATATGTCTCTGAAAGGAAAATGAGCAGGGTTTCCCTTAGGCTGACGTAAAGGTAGCACAGCATGGATCTTCTGCATTATTCATGAAAGAGAAATACCGGCTGTGTATAGAGTTTTGTTTCTGTTAAAGGAGCTGCATCTGTCAGCTGGACTAAAAAAATTATAAAATTAAAAATGTCTTTTGAAATTTTCGTGCTAATTTGGCAACCAAAAAAAAAAAAAAAAAACCACCCTGTAAACAATTAATGCCTAATGAAGAGGATCCCTGCTGCCGCTGTGAAACAAAAGGTAACCACACCAAACACATTATAGGCATCACACTAACCAAGCCTGACAGTGCGGGGACCGGGAGTCAGACATAATCTTATTATTTGGCTGTAGTCCGGACAGCTTCTAGGCACGACTTTAAAAGCAGAATTTAAAAGATGATTTTCTGAAACGGCATCTTCCCATTCAAGCTTCTGTTTCCAATTTGCAGCCTCTCACATCCTCCGCTCCTCCCGTGCTCCCCTCCTTCACTCCTGCTCCTCTCTCTTCTGCAGGCTCCTCCTCGCTCCCCTCCTGGCTCCTTGACCCTCTGTTTGTGAAGCGGGAACACACTTCCCTGGGAGTTCCTGTTTGCTTATTGTGAAATACATGCAGACGGTCTCAACAGTATGCTAACTCTGACACGCTGGGCTACAGAGCAGCCCTCTCACATGTGAAGGCATTGTTGTTCAGAGAAATGTTGGTGTGGGGCCAAGTGTTTCTTAAATGAATTTACCAAAAGCCATTATCAGGGAGCTAGATCTTTGGAAATATTTATACAAAACATGGTGATAGTGAGAACCAGATGCCTTCGTTTCTACTACGACACATTTCGGTGGTGGGTCTCCCCCTCCACAGAAAGCACAAGTCTCCATGCTTTATCCTAGATACACTGCAGCACACTCTGTCATGCTTTGCCTCCCCTAATCTGTGCCTGTTATTAATACCAATGGAGAAGCGCTGTAAATTCCACTCCGACACGGTTTCGGTGGTGTGAACCCCCAGATCTCCTCTAATCCCGAGATTAGATACTGAAGTGCTGCTTCAATTGTACAATGTTATCGCAGCCTATCGTCTGGCCCCATTCCAGCCTGCAGCATTTATTGACAATACTTTCCAAGCTGTTGCTAAGTTGTGAGCACTCCACTTTATCTCCTCTCCCTTTACAGCCTCAGCCAACAAGGCTGTCAGAGGAAGGGTCCTGCGGCCCCGCCACCAGAGGCAACCCGCTCGCTTTGACCTCTTTTGTACAAAAGGCCCTTGATAGCAATAGATGTTTATGTCTTCATATTTTAGTGGAAGTGTCAGTGTCCTTTGATTTTTTTTTGAAGGGAGAAACTTATGCTAATTTCAACTCTTTCTCTCTCTGTCTCTCTGTCTCTCTGTCTCTCTCTCTCTCTTTCCGTCTTCATGAAAGCCACCATGAGGAATTCCTTGTCCTATTTTATGACTTCTCACCCCTGAAAAGATTGTTGGCATCCATCTTCCATGTGCAGAGTAAACCAATGCCCTGAGCACAGTAGACAGTGAAGGCAGCTGAAATAGCTGAAACCTTCCAGGAGAAAAATACACCTCATTAGCTGAAAATAGAACTTTCCAATCTTTCTGTTCCAGTGGAGTTTTAAAAAGACATAGTTGCATACACAGGAAATACGACACCACGATGAATTCACTTGACCTCTCTACTTGGATATCTATAGCCATCTTGAAAACAGCAAAGGCCAACTGTAGATCATTGTAGCAAAACTTCAATCGCTTGGCAGCATTTTTCAATCCAGTTTCCAGCAACTCCACTCTTCTGGCTGTTCACAGCAGGCCTAGTGTCTTCACTGACTTGCCTCCACTCCACAGCCAATTGTGTGGCACACCCCGTGGGCATATGCTCGAATCCAACTTCTCCTCCCCCTTCTGGCTCCTCTGGTCTTAGTCGCTATATGTTCTTAAGTGATTTTACTTTGCTCTGTTCTGTAGTCCAGATTGGCTGTGAACTCATTATGCAACCAAGATGGCCCCAACATTATGATCCTCCTGCCTCAGCCTCCTGAGGACTGAGATACAAACAAGTGTCACCAGGACTGGTTCTTAGATGACTTTTGCATTGCATTTTAACTAGTGCTGTAAGCTCTCATACTCTCTGAGCTTTCAGAGCTTTTCTTAATCAACGGATCAGCCAGTGTGATTCTTGGTACCACATTCAGACTGACAAGCACGTACGGGACCCTTTCCGGCTGCTCCTCCCCACCCGCACGCACTGCGATGGTCTGGAAGGGCGTGGAAACTCTGCTCCTCAGCTGGGACCCACCCTCTCCCCTTCCCACTCCAGAAGTCAAGTTGCTTCCTGTTTCGCCCACACCAAGGCCTCGGCCCCATCCCACCCACCCTCTGAACCCCAGGGATGCTCTCACCCTGAGTATCCATTCGCCCGGACCTCCTTTTCAAGTCTCCAGACAGACGTCACCTTTTCTGTGAGGTCTTCTTTTGTGCAGTGTCCTGCAGCCCATCTCTCTCCTCTATTTTCGTTTTTTCCATAGAGCTTTTCACAGTGACATAAAACGTATTTTAGTGTTCCCGCCACTTATGGTCTGTCTTCTCTCACTGAAATATAAACCTGGGCCTCATTCTTGGCCCTCAGCTTTCCCACCGCCACTTCAGGGCAGGGCCATCGCCAGCTCCCCGAGTCTATGGTCGTGAGGTTAACAAAACAGTTTCTCAGGACACCGACCATCCCTAGAATACTAAGAAAAGCAAATCTCCTCTTCTTCATTGAAAAGGCACTCCATAATGCGGTAGGCAGTTCTTGTCATATCTTTAAATAAAGAATCAGTGTGAAAGAGTATGCCAAGAACACGAAAACCTCAGGGAGCTGAATCAGATCTACTCCCGGGGAAACAGCCAGTGCGCTGCCGCGTGGCCCCCGAGCAGGCTGTGGGTCGCAGGGAGGGCTCCCCGTGAAGGGGACACCGCGTGCCCACGAGTCCCCCCCGCCTCCCCGCTCTGCAGTCACCGCGGCCACGCGCTCCCAGGAGCGATTCCACGCGGCAGGCGTGGAGTCCAAAGGGAGAGCGTCGAGCTGCTACCTCCGTGTGGTACCTAACTTAGAGCCTGATCTGTGTGACATTTCACACACAGAACCACGCTGTGACCGAGAATGTAAACTGAAAGGAGAATTATCATGACACAGTGCCACGAAGGAAAAGTTGATTCTGATAAACAATTTATTCTGATAAACTGCATTATGGAAAATGTGTTAATTTCATTTGGTTTGTGTCTCGGCCCGATGTGCACATTTCAAATTTCCCTGTAGTTGTGACTATTTTGCATGAGGACGCTTGCTAGCTTTTACAGGAACACAGAAGGAAAGAAGGAACAGGAGTGTGTAGGATCTAAGAGCGTCTGAGACCATTGAAGGATTTATAGATCTATCTGAGACATATGTGCTTATTTACATGTAATATGTGTATTTATTATTTTTAAAGGAGGATTTCACAACACATTATTAACAACATTAGGTCACCCCTCAGTTTTAGTCATAATTAAATGGCAATTTTATTAAATCCACTTTATCCTATTATTGTATTCTTCCATCAGATACACAGAATTTAAAAGTTTAGAAAGGAAAAATGTGAAAATAGCATAAGTCAAAAGGTTGATTTTATGATCCCATCTCTCACTCGAATCGTGTTGACATTTGGGTTTCTGTTAGTCTCCCTCATTTAATACAGACATGGAGCAAGACCCTGAGAAGGACCGCACACGCGACGAGGCCGCCGGCACCAGGGCCCACTCCGGGGCCCACTCCGGGGCCCACTCCAGGGCCCGCTCTGACGCCCGTCCCATCCACACTTCCTCTCCTGAGATTCCTTCACCACAGCTGCAGCACGGAGCACAGAACTGCGGTCAGTTGCCACAGTTTGATGCTAATATCAATTCCAGGCCTCATTTTCCTATATAACCTGAATGGTCGATATTTTGAGTATCAACCACAGATGGTAAATACATGTATAATAAGATGCTACCACTTGTCAAGTACATAGAAGCAGGCAGCATTGTGTTAAAGAATAATAAAAATTAGACTACACTTGAACCCAGGACACTCAAAGAAGGGATTAGCAGTAGAAGGGAAAGATATTCTTTAAAGAAGAATTTGGGAGAGATCCAGAAATGCATCTTGGGAGAGAGAGAAGGAGGAGGACGAAGAGGAGAAAGAACAAGATGAAAGAAGGAGGAAAAGGAGAGGAAAGAGAAGGAGAAGCAGGAGGAGGAGGAAAAGAAGAAAGGAAAGATGGAGGACGAGGAAAAAGAAAAAATGGAAGAGGCAGGGAAAAAATTATAAAACTCAAGGTTGAACCACGGTAAATGAAAGTGTAAGTATGAGAAAGCTACACACACTACTTGCCTGTTTTGTGCTCACTTCCACTTATATAGCTTTTGGTGACCAAAACCAAACAAAAAACTAATGATCTTCTTAGCTTAAAAATCGATTTGTCCACCCGAGGAGCGCCGGCTGTGAATGCTGCTGCTCAGCTGGGAACCTGGGCCCCCTGCTCTGCTCCCCACGCCTGCGCACTGAAAGTGACACCTGTCAGGAAACCGGCTGCACCTGTGAGCCAGCCAGGCCTCCAGGTGATGGACAAGTCCGTCTCCCACACACCCTCCTGATCAACAGAAGCTAAATCCGTACGCGCCACTGCAAATACTTACCCTGACCTTCATTTTCAAACATGGGCATATGGACAAGGATATCAAGAGAGAAAGGCAAAATCAGCTGGAACATTCGCTGCTCACAGGAGAAGAGACAAGGTCCTGCCCCCAGCTGGGCACGTGAGCTCTTTTCCTGGAAGTACTGGGTATGGGACAAACGGAGCTTGTTCACTGTAGCTCTCATAGGTGAATAGATGCAAAAGCCAGACTTTGCTACCTGTGCTCTCTTGCTACAAGGAGAAAACAAACCTACAGCAAAATAGAAGCAAATCCTGTACAGGTTACAAATAGAATGACAGTCTAAAATGTCTCTTCCCAGTTAGAAGAAGAAGTGAAAATTGTGGAAATTATTCACTCATTTCCATAAGCAAAAACTACAAATAAAATAAAAGCTAACATCTTTCCACATTTTTTCTATTTCAATTCTATAAACTATGCTTAAACTTTATTTAGATGTTTTACTTTAAAATGTCCCCAAATAAAATCTGAAGTATTTTATTGTTTACAAATTTATTAGTTAGGAATCTTTACTTATACTACTTATTTAAGGTAAATTTAACTGATCCATAGAGCAAGTGACCTTTATTCTATGACTTTCCACCACTTCAACGTTTTTTTAATGATTTCTTAGGCTAATGCCTTTAATTAAGCAAAAGGCTGCAATGACATATATTAAGAAAAGATAGGATAGACAAACTTTCATAAGAAAGAAAATGGTGCCATAAAATAAAGAAAAATGATTTTCACCAGGAAGAAAATAGTACTATAAATTAAGGAAAAATGGTTTTCACCACACAGGACTGGTCTCCAAAGCTGTGGTGATTGCTGATGTAGCACAAAAAGCATCACCAGGAATGCATTCCTTGTATCCAAAAATGTCTAACATGGAGCAAATTAATGTATAAATTGCTTTATAAAGCAGAAATAGTTACAATAAATTGAGTAAATAAATGTTAATTATATGTAAATAAGTAACTAAATATTAAAATAAGCAAATAAATAAAGATATTAAATATTTGGAGTAAAAGAATGCACAGAGGACACCAAATCTGCTGGCCTTGATCTTGAACTTCGCACTCCCAGATCTGTAGGAAACAAAATCTGCTAAGAAATGGGCCCATCTAAGGCATTTTGTCGTAGTACCCAGAATAGATTAAGCCAGGTTTCCCAGGCTCTCCTTAAATGAATAGGCCCAGGGGACCCTTTCCAGCCAGAGTCGTTCCCATGGTCCACTCTCCAGGTCTTTCAGCAACCTCCTCTACTCTTCAGGACAAGGAGGAGATGAAATAATTAAAAGAACTCAATAAATAAAATAAAATACTTAGTAATAGCATGGATTAGATTAAATAGGACCTCAGAATTGAAATTTTAAAACGCAGAACTGGTTTAATATTTTTAAAAATATTAAGGAAAAAAATTATTGCAAAGTTAATAATAAATGGCTAAACTCAATGTGACTCAAAAATTACTTACAATAGATAAAAAGCCTTGAGATGATCGACATAAGTGCAGGTTGGCAAGAGTAAGGTCTTCAAGAGATGTAGGGAAAGATCATGAGTGAGATGACATGAGCAGCTATTTGAAAGATAACAAGACATATTATGGTAGCCATTTTGAATTTTAAAAAAAAGATCATAGGAGTGAGAATAGATTGAGATGAATAAGATGCAAAAGAAAACACAACAAATGAGTCTTCAAATGTGTCCAATATTATTTACATGAACTTTTACCTGAAATGAGTTATAAAATTCAATCTATGATTAAAGAGTACCTAGAAAATTTTGAGGAAATTCAGTTCTGAATTGGCCATAATGCTTCTAGGATTTAAAAAAAAAAATGACTTAAGCATCCCGATAGAGACCGTAATTCACAACACATAGGTGGAAAGATCAGTATCCTCTGATAGCTCCAAAGAAAAAGGCAGAGCAGAGTTGCCCAGTTCTGATGGATGTGGTGCAGGAATATAATACCCAGCAAGGAGGTTATTCGAGCAAAAGGGCAACATATTTTTAAAAATGAAGAAAGTCAGAAAATGAAGCAGTCGTAAGTCTAAACTGATGAAGTTTTAAGTGTCAATGGCAAAGCCCAACCATTTGAGAGATAAAACTCAAGAATGATCGTTTGTAAATTTATCTACTAAAATTTAAATTTTAAGAGTCGTTAAATTCAATCTCTGCTCTTTGTTTGTCATGTTGCTTTTGAATCTCCTTAGGGTCTCTTATTTTCTGTTGTTTCTATTAAAATCGTCAACTGTGTCTACCTGTTATTGGAGCTGGATGCTATCCTATGGAAACCGAAGGACTCTTTTCCCCTGGAGATTCTGCTTATTTCTTTCTCTCAGGAACGCGAGCACGGCTTAGGTGCCCCTTTAGGCGAATGCAAACTTGCCACTCAGTTCAGTCTGTGTAGTTCGTCTCGCAGCAGGCTTGGCACTTTCACGTTCCCTGTGAGGCTTGTGCAGAAGTCCGCGCCGTGTGTCCAGGCAGGGGGCAGCTGTGAAAATGCGCACCGCAGATCTCTCGCAGTGTGGGACATGGCCAGCAGGTAACCTACACTGCCGGTTCCATCGCTGCGTCCAACACAACGTCCCATGGGAACCGCGCCTCCCATGGGATATTCCTGGTCAATGGCGGACAGCGGTGGGGACACCAACGCAGTCCTGTTTCACTGAAATTCGGGGCTCTCTGATGGGCATCTGAGAGGCTCAAAGACCCCTGATGGCCTGGTCAGCCTGGACCTCTTTCCACCCAGTCGCCCTCCACTTGCACTCTCGCACCACAGGTATAGAGCGCGCATTTCCCCTTGGGGAGCAGCAGCCAAGAGGGCAAAACTCTGAAAATCTCCAAGTTCCCCCATAGACTGTTTCCAACTGAGTCTCAGAACTGGAAGGTATTTCGCTGGGTTAATTTTTTCCATATCACTTCATTTTGTGTGTGTGGATATTTCATGAGAGTACAAACAATATAGGAGAACTTTTGCCTGTAGCTAAGTATGAGATGAGTCTAGCTAATGTTTAGTACAAATGAGGTTTGATTTGGAGCACTTCATGCATATTGATTTATGTAACCTTTTTAAAAACTTTATTACTCCCATTTTACATAGGAAGAAATTGAAGCAAAGAATGAAGAAGAGACATTTTTCAAGCAAGCAGCAGAACTGCAGTTGAAGCCCAGACTCTCTGGCCTCTCCAGCAGTGAACTCTACATGTGGGGCTTGAGCAAAGGACCATGCTTGTTCACTTATAATGACCTACAAGCGCTCTGTACCAGTGAACACTAAATACAAAACTGTGCAAATAACTCCCCCATGCATTTAAAATTCGAGCTGTCCCAACTACTCTTCTTATTTTGTATCTTACTACTTCATAAACTTTTATTAGCACCAAGGAAAATTGAGTTATTCTATTTCCCATACCAAAAGTCTCTCCCATATTTTTGTGATAGCCTCTGTAGTCTGGCTTTCCGGAACTAAAAACCATAACTCCCCCCACACACACACACCCATGTATGTATTCTACTCCCCAGTAATTATTTGTCAAAAATGTCTTCTATGCCTGGCATTCAGTAGTAACTAGACATACAATGGTTAGAAAGGTATAGGCCAATTCTTCCTCTTCGATGGATTTGATAGACTGGTGTCAACGATTAATAAAAGACTAATAATGAGAATTAGATCAGATAAATACAAATTTCAAACCATGCTATAAATACATATGCAGAGGAAAATCAGAGGAGGTGCCTGGGTATGACTGTGGAATGCACTTCCCTGGCTGGCGGCCGTCAGCAGCAGGATGGGAGGGAAGATCTATGTGAGTCTGGCTGATCGCTTGGGGAAGCCATTGGGGTCTTCAGCAGGAAGTGGGGAGACACCGAGGACCACTCCAACCTGGTTAGAGATTTCATGGGTGGTGCTGGAGCAGGAATGGGAAGAAGGGAAAATAGAGGGCGCCTCCGAAGTTTAGGGCTCAGGCCAACACAAGCGTGCTGGTGCCCTTTATCATGACGCAGAAAACCGTGTAACTGGGAAGAAAACCCAAGACTTTAATTTTAGACACAAGTTAGGAATTACTGATAAGCATCCAGTTGAAGACCCCAAGTAAGAAGCTATGCAAGCCAGAACTGGTGGCGGGTCGACCCAGAAGGTGCCTCTGAGTTCCCGCTCCACCCGAGGTTGGAGGTGGTTTCTGCATTCCCAGCCCCCCGACTGTGCCTTCCCTTTAGTATTTATCACAGAGATGCTTTTGAAAAACATTCTGCAGCCCACAGAGATTTCTGTTTGAGCCATGGTAAAATACTCAAGCAAACAAAAGATACTAAAGTTTTTAAAGCCTAAATCTTACCAAGTAAGATCAATAAGCACTCAGGAGATGAGAGTGGTTGTTTTTTGTACAGTTTCCCTAAATTTCCTAAGCTGGACTTGAACTTGTGATTCTCCTGCCTAAATCTCCCAAAAGCTAGAATAATAGCCGTGTACCACCACAGCCAATAGCCAAGAGCTGTGTTCAACTAGTTCTTGAAACACTGCATCCCTCTACTACATAAAACCTCTCCTTACCCTGTAGCTTCCAGGAAAAAATTTATGCAGAAACTTTCTTACTAGTACAGTCATCAATGTAAACAAGCATCTATAAAAAACAGTTTATGCTAAAACACGTTGCTCATTTTTCTTACAGGTTGCTTATCTTTTGGATAAGCATCAACTGTTAATGTTACTCAGAGGAAACAAAATGATTAACCAACAAGAAAAAATAAATACCATCCCTGCTAAAAATCAGCACAGCCAAAACTTCTTTGTGAAATTCTCTCGTAATTGACAAGCTTCTGTTAAAGTCATCAGCAATAGGAGATAAATGTTAGAGAATTTATCATTATACAAATAATTTTCAGTGACTAAGAATTAACTTGACACTTTTAAAACATTGTTTTACTAAACTGTGTATTTCTGCCTCAGCTGAATAGTAACATTCACTGAAATATTTTATCATTCTATACATACTTATTAGACAAGCAATTATTTTTCTTTCCGTATTGTTTTTGATTTCCCTTCTTATGTTATCTTTTCTTGCTTTTCTAAGTAAAAGATATTTATTCAAGAAGTTGCACTGCTTTGGGGATTAATTGTGTATCAGTTCCTAAATTACAAATTGGTTTTAAAGACTCTGCCAAACAGTCTATTTTAAATGATCGCACAAGTTGTAGGCTGAGATGGGAAAGATGATCTAAGTAAGCTACTTTCCCTGTGGGTTTATTATTTTTAAAGTTGCCAGTGTTTGATTTCCCATGATGTTACATAACATGACTCCCAAGGGAAATTTACAGCTTTGGCATACTAAGGTGGGCTGTTTAAGCTCAACCCCGGACTGCTGTTTTCTATCAGCAATGATCAAGCGTATTTATTATCAATACCTAGAGTGTGCCAAACAGCTGTCCTTAGTCTCCTTGAAATATTTTGAGCAAATTTTACAGAACCGTTAGTACAAAATGCAATTTTCAACATGAGTGGACAAAGTAGAAACAGATTTGTGACTGCTGCAAGCTCTGCACTAGGACTGCCTTTTCTGATGTAAATGTGTATCCCCCTCTTTCAAGTTTAATCTCTTAGAACAAGAGCGTCAGGCTCCACTCAGACAAGGCGATTTCTTTTCTGACTGGGACTCACGTACCGGAGGCGCTCCCTCAGCTGTGAGAGCCACCTCGCCTCCCTGTGTTCTCAGTCCCTCTCATGCAGGGTACGCCTCGATGTCCGCTCATATAATTACATAATTCATTCTTCTTAGAGAGCTGGGGGAAAGACGGAAGTGGGTTATCATCCAGCTATTGGCAATAATAATCACAGTGCCTTAAATATACTACTATCTAAAAATCACAAGTAGTACATATCTAAGATAATATATACATATATATCTACATTATTTCATTCTCCTAACCATCTTGTGAATCATATATTTTGATTATATTTTCCAAATGAGAAGGCTAAATTCAGTGGGCTGACTCTACCTCCTCTCTAGACTCCAACAGCTAATAAATAGTGAAACCAGCCTCCAACACAGGTATTTTATGTGCATAGATTTTTACTATGCAATATCCTAATATTCAGCCAAAAGTGAATTTGTAACATCAGTCAGAAGATTCCTAGGGTGCATAAGAAAAATTTTAAATTTTGTCATGACAGTTTGAGGTATTCATGTGATTAATGATACTTTGTTGGCTTCCAGAGATGTACCACAATTACTTCTCAAAATGTTCAAAAAGGTAAACTGGAAAGGAAGAAGTTTTTTAAAGTAATCACAAAATTTTGTGAAATGGAATTTCTGTTATTTTCATCTTAAAACAATTTTGTTTTCTGTATTTAAACACAAAACCAAGATATCTTGTGAACTTGCAATTTGGAGATGGACTTACAGATATTCTCATATAAATACTGTTGTGGCACAGAAATCTGGATGAAAATCAATCTCATAGGCCAAGGCCAGAGTTTCCAGAGGTGGTATTTATAGAGCAGGGCTGGTTTTATCCACAAATCTTTACATACTATACCATTGTAACAATACTAACAATGCCGTAGTTATGCTGTGTGTATTTCTGCTTACTTTTAATGGCATCTCTTGAAAAAGAAGATTATAAGAGCATGCATTTGATTTAGAAAATACTTACTTGAGGCTAGTTATTATCTCGAGATAAATGTGGAGGTCTTTTTTTGTATACGTTTCTTAACTTTTATATTTTGCATAAATGTTTCTGTATCCCAGAGAGGGTACAAAAATGTTGTATTGAGACAACAAATGTCACAAAAGTATTTGCAGAATTAAAACTCCATGTTGTTAAAGAGGAACGTAACTCACAACAAAAATGTCTTGTCTTTTCAATTAGTATATTTTTTCTATGAATAATGTTTAAGTAATAAAAGAAAATAAAGGAATGTATGGCTGAATCTGTTCCAGGAAAATCTTTGATAATAAAGAAACATTAGTCCCATGTGACTAAGCAGACTGAGACTTGGTTTTATAAATAGAAGATAAAAGATGTATCTCTTAGTTGGAATCTTATTCAAGAATCATCAAAACAGCGTGAAGATTTACAAGAACAAACCTCTTTGTCTTACAGGAGGAGAATTCAATAACTTGGAGAATACGCTAAACTTAAAAAGTGTTAAAGGGCTGAAGTTGCCAAGACTGAGGCTTGACCAGCCAAATATGTTTTAAAAGTTCAGCATTTGCTGATAAAGGAAGGATATTTGATTATCTATTTACTTAATATATGCAATGGGGCATTCACATATACCTATATTTATACGAATATTACGAGATCATAACCATGCTTCAATAAACTAAAGAAACAACTTTGGTTACTTACATCATGTAGGCATTACTTTAGAATCACATCTGCTATTCTGATTTCCATGTATGTATGCCTGTACATACACATAGATATGTGTATGTGTTGTATATGTCTGCATGACGAAGTTAGCATAAAGATTTATATAGTTCAGGTACCTCTGCACATAAATGTGTCATCTCCTTGTGTCACATTTTATCACTAGTCTGAACCCTCAGAATAAATATAATTTTAGAATTCTCTTAATCTTGTTTTTCCTTTGCTGATAGGGGTTATCACATCATTGTGATTTCAGTTTCTGAAACTCCACCATAGCTATATAATTCATCTCTCTAGAAAAGGAATTCATTCACCAAAATGGTTAGCCTAGTAAAATTATGGGAATTGATTTATTTTAAGATTTTTAACTATAGCAGTAATAAAAATGGGGGGATAGGCTACTATAGATTAAATTCCTGTTGAACTAACTCTTCTGAGTTTCACTGTGCCTTTCAACCTACCTGGGCTTCAGACTAGCCATCGTAAAGTACAATTTCATTTATAGTCATATCACAGAATAAGATTACTTTCATTGACTGTGAGATTAGGGGCTTTCCTACAAATGTGTATTTTATAGCTACTGTTAGGTGTAAGCAATCATAGTTTAAAACTGGAAGCAAACACGCAGAAACGATCCTGCTGATTCAAGCGAGAGGCTCTTAGGCAAGTCACTCTTCATTTGCCAAGTCAAGATAAGCAGTGCTAACATTCTCATTATTCATCAATAAAACAAGAAGGATGAAAAGAATGGGAGGGCACTGAATGTGATAAATGCCAAATAAAATGTTTGAAAAAAGTGAATGTAGAAGTCAGGTGGAGATTAAAATACAACATCTTCTTGGGTCACTCAGCTAAAAGGCTGAGTACATTTGTCAGAGAATTCTATAGTGTTTGGTGAGCATGTTAATTATAGACCTAAAAGAACCCTGACACAGGTAATATAAACATCCAGCCTTAACCATATATCATCACCAAGTATTATAAACTATCCCCAGGAAAACCATGCTTTATCCCAACATAAAAAATGTGCAGACTTTAGGGTCATGGTACCAGCCTGCTGAGTAGAACTTTTAACATACTGGTAGTCTTGTCAAGCACAGCTTGCAATAAATAGTGAGATGAAAAGTTTAATTGAGAAAATACATTTTTATTTTCTTATATGCTTCACTAAGAAAACATAGTGTAGCTCCAAAAAGAAGAACATTATTTCAAGAATGCAATACTAATTATTTTGCAATTTAGCTGACAAAATGCACCAAATAATTTAAGACAAAAGAAAGGAGCATTATAGTGAAGGCATGTATGTACTTGCCACAGGCAGCACACTGGATTGGTGCTCACTAATATTATAATGTGATGATTTCCATACCATAAACTTTGCATAAATTGGTACACAGACAGGTCACTCAACAAAAATTTCATTTTCCTATTGCAAAACAACCCAACATCAGAAGAGCAAAGAAGAAAATTGAAGAAAAGCAAATAATTATATGGTACCTTTTGAACACCCTTTAAAAGGTGAGAGGAAGCTATTAAAAGTTGTGGAAAACCTGTTAAGAATCATGGCACTGCCGTTAGTTACTTGAAAGTACTAGGAACAATCAGACCATCCAATTATGTAATAAAATATGGGTGTTGCACAGAACTTGAAAAGACAAAACAGAACTGAATACATAAATAAGACCACATAGAATGGCTAGCCTGCTGACACAAATGAGATTTAGATTTAAAAATAATCTCTGTCATAAGTCTGATTTAACACTTTCATTCATAATGGAGAGCCAAGCATGTCAACTTTAGATAGATTTTTTAGCTATATCAACTTTAGGTACATCTTCAGATATATCAACTTTAGATATATCTTCAAAATATAGTGATACAAGCTAACTCAGGTTTGCTACAAAGCTATAAAAAGTTTTAACAGTCCTCATGTTGATCAGACTCTTTCAGGATTCCACAGGTAATATTCTAAAGTAAAATATTTTCACTGAATTTGTTTAAGAAGTCAGTCTCCTGCTTCTTTTAAATTTAAGTTCCTGTAATCCCTGCACTCGGGAGGCTGAGGCAGGAGGATTGCTGTAAGCTCAACGCCAGCCTGGGCTACAAAGTGAATTCAAGGTCAGCCTGAATTACAGAGCAAGACCCTGTTTCAAAAAAAAAAAAAATTAAGTTAAATTTATTTTTAAGTAATATGCAACGACATAAAAATGTGTGTATTACTGGGTTACCACGTGGTGTTCCAACACATGCATATATTGCATAATGTTCAAATCAGACTGATCGTATGTATCTCTTCAAGCATTTGTCATCTCTTTGTATAAAAAATATTCACAATACTTTCTTCTAGTTTTGTGAAATGCACAGTGTATAATTATCAGCAATCACCCTACTGAGCATTAAACTGAGGGACTTCCCGCTCTTATCTTAGAATTCCCGTTGACCAACTTTTCCCTATCCTCCCTTCCCTCTGCTGTCCCCAGGCTTTGCTAACCACCACTGTGTTCTAAGCATCTGTGAGATCGTTTTAGGTTCCACACTGCCTGAGGCCGTGCGGGACTTGTCTGTGCGTGCTTGGCTTCTTTTCCGTAATGTAATGTTCTCCAGTGTCACCCATGTCGCTGCAGTGAGAGGGCCTCGTTGTTTTTGGTTGAATAGTATTCCACTGTGGAAGCGTACCACATTTGCTTTATTCATCTTCACTGACCGGACACCTACCCTGTGTCCATTTCCTGGCTTTATTAGTGGTGCTGCAGTGCGTGCTAAGGCAGGGGTCTCTCCAGCATTCTGATTTTATTTCCCTGGCTTAGACACCTGGTAGTAAGGTTGCTGGGTCGGATGGTAGCGTGATTTTTAATTTTTCAAGGAACCTTCCCACTGCTCTTCATAATGGCTGCGCCATTTCACATTCCCACCAGCGGGGTACAAGTGTTCCCATTTCTCCACATCTCTGCAAATTCTTACCCATTTCTGTTTTCTCATTTTGAGTTAATCAAGTGGTCAAGGACCTTTATGAGATCCACTTAAAGGAAATTTATTTGGAGAAACTTTTAGCTTAGACCTACTGAAATACATTTACAGAATTTGAAGAGATTTCTGGATATAGCTAAGTTTTGCTACTCATGGGAGTGCCTCACAGATCCTTCTATCAACAATTTCAGAGCCAGGTTAATACCAAGATATACATGCGTAGGAGAAAGGCAGAAAGAAAAGGAAGGAGAAGGAGGGACGATGGGAAAGAGGGTGAGAGGGAGGAAGGGAAGAGTGAGAAATGGGGGCTGAAACCAGCATTTGAATAACTTTTCTGTCACCAGATATGTGCATTCCTAAGTGAAGGACTTGCTTCCTCATCGGTTCTCAGACAAAACCTGGGCTCCCTCTCTAGGAAAAGAATACACTCAGTACTGCGGCAGATGCACCACAAACGCACTGCTTTATTACAAAACCATCAGCACCTGGGGAACACCAGCTCAGCAGTCTAGCCTCAAGGAGAATGTTTGTGAGTGTGCGTGGCTCATCATGGTTGGATCCGGTCTGAGGGTTCCAGATGAAAAAGCAGACAAAACTCACTGCAGATACAGCAAGGCAAGGTGAAGAAGCTGCTATAATGACGACCACCCTCAGATACTCATGGTCCAGCATCCTGCGTGCTATCAGCGTTTGGATGCACTGCAGTGTAGGTCAGGACTCCTGGCTTGGCACAAATACACAGTAACTTTGTGTTGATCTTCAAAAACAGAGAAACAACTGAGAAAATTCTGATTGAAAAATTAGGAGACTAGAAAGCAAAATGATAGATAAGCAGTGCACTTATTCTGATATTGAGAAGTAACATGATAAAAAATTAGACCATGTTAGTAGGAATAATTCATTAAAAGAAACATATTTTGAAAAGAAGTAATGACTTTAGTCTATTTGAAAATACAAGAAATGAAGAATAAATCTTTTGCAGACATCATACTGCACTACATTAGTCCCAGAATAAATCTTATAAATATGTGGTAAAGACATTTTGCTGATTTGACAAAAACTACTGACATGAACAAAATAACCCCAAAACTCACTACGAGCTCTCACAGGAAGATCACGGTGGATGGAAAATTATCTAACACAAAGGGTATTAAAGATTACAAATTGCACAAGTAACCTTAAAATGTCATGAAGTCTTGAAGCTGAAACATGAACATGGATAGGTTTTGCAAACTTGATAATAAACCTAAAATTTCCTTGACATTACTTAATTGAATTGGAAGACTAAAAATTTCAGACCCATCAATTAAAAACAGAAGTTTTCATTAACCATAAGATAAATTCAATTACTTTTCTAGCTAAAGAAATTACAAAATCATCATTTTGTAATGATGGCAGAGTATATAGAGTGTTTTCTATTAAAAAAATCAGCATAAAAGTATTATAGAGATATCTAAAATAGCTTATTAAAATAATAGTTTTATAGGGACTGTGCAGTCTTTGATAATTTTCAGCTTTCAAAAATTTTTATATTTTGTGTGGTTTTTTCTTATTATAAATAATGGGTTACTTCTGAACCTAATTTTATTTTAAATGTATTATTTTTCACAAGGAGGGCCCTTAATATTGTATAATTCAGATTTCACATGTCGCAAAATCTAGATTCATATGCAGAGTCTTCTAGATGTGAAGATATAAGAATTGGTTTCAATCCTGCCCTGAGCAATTTCCAGATGAGATATTTAGTTAAAATAAGAATACCTCTCTCAGAGATTCTTATGAGGATTAAACAAAACACACATTGCATTATACCCTAACATATGAAGCCCCATAACATTAAGATGTTACTTTTAACATTGTGAAATTGAATTTCCTTTTAAAATGATAATTGCCCAAGACATGAACTCACATCTATATTAAGAGACAATCAAAGAAATTGTTTTAAACCACATAATTTAGCTTAAATATAGAGGAGCTTCCCAAAAGTAAAAATTTTAAAATGTAGTCATGGATTATTAAAGGAAATTATCAGGTAATCACAATCATCTGAAATTAAATCTCTTTGAAAACTTAAAGTAAATAATTTAAATTTTTCATGATCTAAATGAGTCTAAAGTTATGCTAAAAAGGATTATGATTTATTGCAATACGACTAATTTTTCCCTTACTGTAAAAATAATGGAAGGCTATTTGGAGCAGACATAAAATAACAAAATACAAAATCAACAAGCATCTATCTATACTCCAGTGATTTCAACTCATATAGTAAGTAGACATACACATTCATAACTCTTTGGAGAAATAAACCAGTCATCTCATGTTGTCACAATGCAAATACAAGCACTGCTACAAATTTTCTTATTACAATCAGTACCGCGTCCGGCATCTGCAATGCAGTTTCCCGTGTGTCACCTACTTCCTGTCTCACTGTAATCAAGTTCCCACCCTTTATCCTGGTCTTTTCATAGGTTTTCCATCAACAACCAATTTCACTTTCTGTGTTTATATCATTTGTTATGAAATTCGCCTTTGTGTATATTTCCTAAGGGAAGAAAAATTCAAAAGCCTTCACTAATAAAATAGTAATTTGATTTAATATTTATGCTTTTTGTTAAATAACCTGATAATTGGTTTATGTCAACGTATGTGTATATATACACACATATATACACACATATATATATATATATTCATTTCCAAGCTTGACTGAAAATGTTTTTCAGATATAGCATGCATAAGACAGTATTTAGACTCAATCATAATTATTAGTGAAACCTAATTCACATTAGCTATAGCCAAAAAATAAATAAATAAAGAGCTGTTCCTCACATAAATTCTGGAGGAAAGGTCAGCAGTATGGAGGACCTTCCTCGAAACGTCCTTGGGGACCCATCTCTTTCTGTCATGCATCGCATGTCTCCAAGAGGAGCCCTTCATGGAGAAGCCAAGCCAACTGCTGCCCACAAGGTTTCTGTGACACCGCAGCCACCCGGGGCCCAACAACCTCTGCTCCCAGAGTCCTGGAGGTTGCCTCATACTTAGGACCCAGATGGTCCAAATCCAGGCTTAGGCATCAAAATGAAAGGAAAGAAGAGGACAAGAGCTATGTCCAGCTCTCTCTTCAAAACGTTTCCCTAGAAACTGCCACAGAACACACTGTTCGCAGCCTGGTTCATCTAACACCCATGTGCTTGCTCCATCTGCAAGGAAAGCGAGGAATCAGTTGTGTGTTCTACCAAGCCCTGGGCACCGCGGCAGGAGGGGAACAGGAGACAGACACGAAAATGAAGTGGAACGCCTTTAATCCCAGCACTCGGGAGGCTGAGGTAGGCGGAGCGTTGTGAGTTCGAGGCCGGTTTGGGCTACGCGCGAGCGTAAGGCCGGCCTGAGCTACATAGTGCGACCCTGCCTCAAAAAATCAGGGCTCGGAGTTTGGCTCAGTGCCTTAAGCGCCTGCCTTGGTAGGCGCGAGGTTGTGAGTTCAATCCCCGGTGCCGCAAAAAAAAAAAAAAAAAAAA